>JAACJT020001596.1:0-14545 GCA_009936485.2 Gymnarchus niloticus | reverse complement strand
CCAAGGTTTCTTCCTCTTGAGGGAGTTTTTCCTTGCCACTGTCGCCTTTGGCTTACTCTCTGGGGACTGTGTAAAGCAGTTTGTGACTGCGCTCCGTGTTAAAAGCGCTATATAAATAAAATTGAATTGAAATTGAATTGGATATAGTATATAACATTTATACAAGTTTTTGATTGTCTTTGTCATAAATCTTAAAGTCTATATTAATATGCAGAATCTTTGTTTTTTAAATGGATCGCTTGCTAAAGTACAATTTAAGGCTTTTTTTTTTTTTTTGTGATACCAGTAATGTTAGTGATGTGATTGTACTACTACGACCAGTAGAGGCCACATGGTCTTTTACTAAGGAGGAGTAACTGATGGCGTCAGGAGAACTTAGCTCCCTGACTTCTGAATATACAACTACAAAATAATCTTTTAGACATTTGTAAGAAAATTGCATTCTTCCCAACCTATTTGAGGTCATCCACTGTCGTTGCAGCCAAATGGTCAGTTCTCCCTGACGTGACATACTAGGTGGTCCCAAAGTGGTCCAGAGTCACATGCAACTGTCGGAGCTAGCAGCCCTACAGTACCCTCCTCAGATCTAAAAAACTTCCTATTGGCAACTGGTCACTCTTTTGAAAAGTCACTTTGACTGAAGGGAAACAAATTGAGCTTCTTGCAGATATCAAAGGAAACCCCTGTACTTCAGAACATGTTAGGTTCAGGTAACTCTGGATGTTTAATTCTGAGGTCATTGAAGTGGTATGTCCTGGTATCCATGAAAACCAGAAAGATGTATTGCGGCATGAATGGTATGAGTGAAATGTATGTGTTAATTAAATAATAATGTTTAAAGAACAAAACAACATTGCATTTCCTTTCAAGGACACAGTGATTTCTACCACAGTGTTTACAGGTCTGAGCTGGGTTGGTCTTCTGTGGCTTCTAAAATGTGCACATTCAGGTACAAGACCGAGTACATGAACCCACACTGAACTATATTCCTGTACACAACATATCACATACATTACTGCAAGGTATTCCTGACAGGGAGATGAAAATAATCAACATAGTGACATAAAATAATGCTGCAATATGCAGGCATGTTATTCTGAAAATGGTGTTTTTGGCATGAGAAATACACAGAAACACTTGTGAAAAACTGTAAACATACAAGGGTAACGCTTTGCATGATGGGAAGTTAGGAACGGGACCACAGTGCTGAGTAAGCAGCCTACATATGGTAGCACCAGAGCTAACAGAACAGGACACACAGTAATGTCATCTTTCACTTTAAAACATGAATGTATGAATGGACAGTAGCACTGCAGTGCAGGGTGAATTGTATTACACATCTGTCTGCATTCAATTAGATCTCTCATGGAAAGTCCAGAAATACATAGAATAGCAGACACAGGCTGCCACTGAACAGATATGTGTCCTTTAGGTCACTAAACAGATCCAAGATCCATCCAAATCTGAATTGAGACTTGTGTTTCAAATAGAAATTACATAGAAGAATCTCTGCTAAAGCTTCCACAATGAGGTAAACATTTGGACTAATGTTACAGTTTTTCTCAACTTATTTTTGAGACCAAATATACAGCTGGGGAAATAAGTACTGAACGCATCAACATTTTTTTTCAGTAAATATATTTCCAACGAGGCTATTCACATGAAATTTTCACCAGACATTGGTACTAACTCAAGAAATCCACAAGTATCAAGAATTCACAACATTAAAGTCCATAAATAAAGTTATGTGTAATAAAGTGGAATGACACAAGAAAAAAGTATTGAACAAGCTAAATTTCATACTTAGTGGAGAAGCCTTTGTTTGTAACGACAGCTTCAAGACACTTCCTGTATGAAGAAACGAATCGTCTGTAGTGCTCAGGTATGATTTTGACCCATTCTTATAAACGGATTGTCTTTAAATCTTGAAGATTCCGGGGGGCCCTCTTGTGAACCATGATTTTCAGTTCCTTCCACATTTGTGGAAGGAACTAAAATGCAAATCTTGACTTGGTTGTCCAAAATAACACCATACGCCTCAAAGAAATTCAACAGTGAAAAATTCAGGAGGATCACATTTTCAGAAACATCCAGACTTGCAGTGTGGCAACCATTTAAAGAGTACTGAGGAGAAATTCTGTTCGAATGACCCAAGTTTATAGAATGCGTTTTGAAAGAAACTCAGACAGAGTAAAAGAAACAAGGTTTATGTTCCTTCTGTATTTTATAATATTAGTGTATTTTATTCTGTTTCAAAATCTCATATCACTACATTGAGCACATGCTGATCCACATGTTGCATTGTACTGTATTTACAGACAATTATGGAACTTGGTGGCAGCCCAAGAGTATGCCACTCTAGAAAAAAATGGTGGCGCCCTGTATGGCAGTGGCCACTCTGGCTCCCAATAGCAATGTGCGATTTACATTAAATGTACTGTCTATTCTGACACAGTCAAATACAAGATTGGTCTACAATCGATGTACTTTGCCCGGACTTCGTGCATCCGACTTATCGAGCAACTTATCAAGCAGTTTACTGGCCTTAGAACCCAAAATACTCCGTGAACTGGGAATTCCACACTGGTAAGACCCAGAGGCTTGTACAGCAGTGGATTCTCCTACCATCACTAACCATCGCAGGAAGCGCCACAAGCGGTGTGAGATACCATGCAAATGAGGCACTCGAGTGGGTATCAGCGCTAGGCTAAAGGCTAACCCCTAGAGACATGCACTTCCATCTGTTCTGTTTTCTAGCGCCCATTCACTGGAAAATGGAATGGACTATTTGAGACTGGATTTAACCACCCAGCGCAAGGTGAGAAACTGTTGTGCATTCTGTGCGGACAGGAGCCACGCTCTCAGTGGTAAATGTCGGAGAAGAGATGTCTGTATTTGCACTAACAACAACTGGTGCACTAACAGTGAAATGGTCTCAAACGGTGAAATTGTCTCATTGTCTCTAATGTAGTTCACAGGATATGGAGTTCCTGACGCTAAAATGCTGACCATTCTACTTGCCAAGGGAATTCACAGCCATTAAAATCACAGCTGTATGTATTCCCCCCAGTCTGAATACAAAAGACACAATATCCACACTGTATCAGGCGGTCAGTGCAATGCAATAATACTAATCCAGACTGTGTTTATATCACCGCTGGAGACTTTAATCAGACTAACCTGTAGACAGTCCTCACAAACACAAACATCAAACAAGCATCTACGGCAGCCCCTCACCCCCACATTGGAAATTCGGACCATCTCCCTGTTATGCCAATTCCAGTATACAGGCCACTGCTAACTAGAAGCAAGTGATCTGTGAATCAGATAAGGACCTGGCCAGAGGGACCAATTTCAACACTCCAGCATTATTTTGAATGCACAGACTGGAATGTGTTCAGAGAGGTTGCCACTGTCAACCAACACATCAATCTAGGGGAGCATGTTGAGTCTATGATGGGATGCATATCCAAGTGCATGGAAGCTGTGACCGTCATCAAGAATATCACCACACATGCCAGCCAGAAACCCTGGCTCACCAGAGAAGTGCATACGCTTCTGAGAGCACGTAATGCTGCCTTCGAATCTGGGGACAAAGACACTCTTAGATCTGCTAGAGCTAACTTGAACCGGGGCATGAGAGCAGCAAAGTGTGCTAATGGACAGAAAATCCAGAGTCACTTCACTGACTCAAAAGACTCCAGGCGCTTGTGGCTAGGCATCCAGTCCATCACAGAATACAGGTCCCCTCCACCACCCTGTGATGACAACATTGACTTCCTCAACACACTTAAAACCTACTTTAGTCAGTTTGAGGAAAAGAGCAACATAACAACAATGAAAGCCCCTCCTAGTCCGGACAATGAAGTACTCTGTCTCGACCCAGCTGATTTTCGGAGGACTCTGCACATGGTCAACCAATGGAAAGCTGCAGGCCCTAACAACACACCAGGGTGTGTACTCAGGGAACATGCTGACCAACTGATGCACGTCCTCACAGACATCTATAACACCTCCCTGAGCCAAGCCATGGTACCCCCGTGCTTCAAGGCCACTACTATCATACCACTGCCAAAGAAGTCACCATTATCAACACTCAATTACTACCACCCTATAGCACTCAATCCCATTGTGATGAAGTGCTTTGAAAGGCTGGTCAAGGACCACATAACATCTAGACTCCCTACAACATTTGACCCACTTCAGTTTGCATAGTACCCTAACCACTCCACCGATGATGACATATCGGCAACACTTCATCTAACCTTGGCCCATCTGGAGAATAAGAAAAGTTATGCGAGGATGCTCTTCATTGAATTCAGCTCCGCTTTCAATACAGTCATCCCCCAGCACTTGGTAAGAAAACTTGGCCCACTAGGCATCAACACCCCACTGTGCAACTGGATATTGGTCTTCCTCACAGACAGATCCCAGACAGTACGTATTGGTAAAAACAGCTCTGAGACCATCACTATGAACACTGAGGTCCAACAGGGCTGTGTTCTGAGCCCTCTGCTGTTCACCTTGATGACTCATGACTGTTGTGCCATGTACAACTCGAACCACCTTATCAAGTTCGCAGATGACACAACAGTGGTGGGCCTTATCAGTAACGATGACGACTCGGCCTATGTCAACAAGATGAAGGAGACCACTGTTGACTTCAGGAGGAAACACATGGCACATACTCCACTTATAATCAATGGCAATGCTGTGGAGTCAGTGTGAAGCATCGAGTTCCTGGGGGTGCACATCATGGATGACCTGACATGGACTACAAACACTACCTTCCTTGTCAAGAGCAGCACCTTCACTTCCTGCAACGGATGAAGAGAGCAAACCTTCCTCCTCCTGTCCTTGCAATTTTCTACAGAGGCACTATAGAGAGCATCTTGACCAGCAGCCTCTCAGTCTGGTATGGTAGCTGCACTGCCTCGGACCAGAAGTCCCTCCAGAGAGTGGTGAGGATGGCAGAGAAAATCATCTGAACCTCCCTCCCATCTATTCAAGATCTACACCTGTCACGCTGCCATAGCGGAGCCACCAAGACAGTGAGAGACCCCACCTATCCTGTCCATGGACTGTTCAACCTTTTGCCCTCTGGAAAATGCTACTGCGGTATACGGTACAAGACTGCCAGACTCAGCAGGAGTTTCTTCCTACAGGCCATCAGACTACTTAACTCCCTCTAACACACACAACATGATGGCCTGAAAACATATATTCGGTACACATATCTTCTGAAATGCTACTTTTCCTGTGCAATAATTCAATGTTTCTCATCACTTGAGCACTTTACCACTATTCCCCAGTATCAAGTTTACATGTTTATTACATTGTGCAACAATGCAACACTGTGAAAATAGCATGCAATATTTCTTATCTTAGTTTGTCTATAGCCTATGCGTTTGTTTTTGTCTGTCTGTGTTGTCTGTTTTGTCTAACTGTTGTTGTCTTACGTGCGCTTGCCCCTCTGTTATGTTTGCACATCGAGCCTGGAGAAACGCAATTTCGTTCAGCTGTGCACTCCTTGTTGTACAGTCTGTATGACAATAAAGTTCACTTTGACCCAGTGTATGTAGATGTAGCTGGATTCACTTTGTGCAAAAAAAGAAGATGAGGAAGAAATGTCATTGGTCCGCGTGCCATGGTCACTGTCACTGGACAGAGGGGAGGAAATGTCACAATGTATGCAGCTATAACAAGGCAGGGTGTAGTATGTCACAATGCTGTGCTGGGTCCCTATAATACAGAACGCCTCCTTGCTTTTTTAGACACACTCAGAGATACACTCTGACCGCAACAAGCAGGAGACGAAGAGGGACCAGGTGGAACAATGTACAATTCCACCATTCATCACGTCCGTGATTGTTTTGAAGCCCGACTGCATTTTGAGGTACTTTTTCTTCCTCCATACTCCCCCATCCTAAATCCTGTTGAGGAGTTCTTTTCTGCTTGGACATGGAGAGTGTATGATCGCAACCCATATGTACATGAAACTCTTTTGCATGCCATGGAGGAGGCATGTGATGACATAACCGCAGAGACATGACAGGGTTGGATTCGACATTCCCGTCAATTTTTTCCCAGGTGCCTTGCAAGAGAAAATATCAACTGCGATGTAAATGAAGTTCTCTGGCCTGACAGGGATCACAGATTGGACCAATAAAACTTTGCAATGTACAGCAGTGTGTTGTCTGAATTTTGTGTTTGTCTACTGACCAGTGGTGGCTGATCAATAGTGGTGGCTCTAGGGCACTGCCCTCCCTGGTTTAAAAGGGATTTTTGTTTCTAAAATATATATTTTTAAATAAACAACTACTTATTTTTAAGTGTGTTTGTGTTGAAAATGCATAATAACATGTAATATATAGAAAAAAATCATTATGTCTGAGGGAAAATCAGCTTCATGTTCGTCCCCCTCTCACTCATTCAAATATTTCTTCTTGGATGCTAGAGAAAGTGCCCAGCATAGACAATTACTGATACAAGAAATGCACATATCAACATAAAATGAGCCAGTCAGAGCCCTCAAATCTGATGTCTAAAGAGTGATAAATTTACAGACCCAAGCAGAGTTTGTTAGTGGTGGAGTACAGACGTCAATTGAACTAACATTTAATATGATGACCGATGAGCGCACGCCATCTAAACCTTGTATTTCAGCCACCCCTGAATTCAATAAGATGTCTTATTCAAAATCCTTTTGAGAGGAGAACCTTGGTGGATAAGCTACCACTTTGGGAAAAGAGAACTGCTCCTTAGCCTGACTGAGGATAGTATCACATACCTATGAAATAAATAAATGAAGAAAAAAAAAACAAAACAGAGCAGTCCACATAGCAAACAGCAGAATTTAATTTTTACATCTCTTAGTCAAAATATATCATCAATATCCTCTAACAAAATCAGCATGGTTTTTTTGTCTTGCTGTTTAATATCAGAAATTTGAAATAACCACATCTATACACCTCAGTGTTTGCCTTCCTCAGTAGCTTTGTGGTGAATGAAACCTATCAGAATACACATTCTGATTGCTGAGTTAACTAATAAGCAATTAGGTGCTTGGCCAGGTGGCATGCATGTTAGCCAATTGGTGCATGGGTGTGGATTTTTGAATGACTGTGTTTGGAAATGGCGAAAAGTGTCAGATTCCTGTGTTTTTTGTAGGGAACTGTGTACACTCTAATGCAGAAGATGTCATGCTAATTGCAAATTGTGTGCAAAGGTGCGATATGTCTTTAGGATTTTGCAAACGTGAGGGGAGATTTTGCTCTCTGAGTGTCAGTTTTTGCAGTTGAGCTTTACATCTGATTTTAGTGTGTTAGCAATTGTAAAAAACTGTAAAGGAAATGCATTCCTGTGCTGGAATGAGTGAACCATTTGCCTCGTCATTGGTTACTGTGCTTGCATAGTTTTGAGCAAAATCCACAAATATCATCAAGGTATTAAAGCGCTTTGTGACCATGCTCCGTGTTAAAAGCGCTATATAAATAAAATTGAATTGAATTGAAATATTAAGAGAAATGTAAGCAGTACTTAAATTTACATTGAAGATGAAAGGTTTTGTAGCATGGACATTGTGTTCTGTTTGCTGTGTTAAGTTTTTTGAGAACATGTTCATTTGTTCTGAGAAATCTTTTAAATAAGTTGAGAAAAACTGTAAAATGTGTATAAATGAAACTGTACTTCATCCTTCTGAAAAAGGACTGCGAGCTCTCAATTCCCTGATTTGGAGGGGTGGTTCAAGGGAGTGGCCATAGTGGGTCAGTGTCTGCTAGTCCCAGGACCCCCTACTGGCCCCCCTAGATAGGAGTTCTTTTTAATGAATTTGTAATTTGACTGGTGCTAATGTGAGGTTTTTTTCCCCCCATATGCCCTCCTCCAAAAGAACTAGCTTTATCCTGCCCCCCACCATTTGAAATGATGTTAAACAGCCACTGCATACATGTGGTTCAGGGACTCAGCAATTCAATCATAATTGCTTAATAGCAGCAATGGTTGCATACTCAGTTTAATAATCTACGTGGAAGCATGAGGAAGTTAAGAATTTTTGGTGTCCTGCCACATATTTGATGGCATTTTTTTCTCTCAATCAGTGGAATCTGTGAATGCCGAAGCAAGCACCAGCGAAGCCGCATTATCACAGCAGCCGACCCCTTGCCAGTGTCAGAAGCCTGTGATGGCATTAGCACTGTTAATGATGGCACCGTTTCTGGTTCCCATGATGATCAGTGCTGGATAATGACCTTGCTCTCTGGCCAAAACAACTCTTAGATAAAGAGCACTGTTCACCTACAGAATAGAGCCAAAATCTAGCCTGGACACCACTGAAGGCACACACTGTGAATAGTTCTGAGCAATGACTCCTGAGTCATTGTTAGTGCAACCACACCTGAGCCACTTTAATATCTTTTCTGTTCAAGCTCCAGACATGGTTTGACCCTGGCAACTGGTATGTTATTCAAACAACAGTAAACAAAAATCTAGTCAACTATACCCAACAGAAAGCACTGTATTTTCTAGAGAAGGTTGCCTAGTTAGCCTGCATCTTAGCTCCACATATTGATAACAATTGCAATGAACAAGGCCATGCAAGTCCTTCTTAACAGATTAGAAAAGATCCCAATTACAATAAACACAAAGCAGCTGAGAATTATGTGCAGCAGTTGAAATTAGTTTGTGTATTTAGGATAACTATGTCTTTATTTTGACATTTGTGTTAATTCAGCTGTAATTTACTATTTGTTTTTTGCAATTTTTTTTCTTAATTCAAACAACTTTGTTCTGTAAACTCTGTCAAATCAGTTGAGAAAAAAGCAAAATCATGTATCATGTACTGGCCAACTACTAAATTTCCTGTAAATTTAGTTACATAAAAACTCTGAAAGCTGATCAGACTATGAGAAACAGGACTATAAAATGGCTCTTTTCATGCGTGGCCAACCTGTAGCTCACAAGCTCATGGGGCTCTAGATTTGTATCTGTGTAGCAAGGTAAGTTAATTTATACAAGACAATTTTTATACACAAAGGTTATTCAAAGTGCTTAACAAAATAAAAATAAGAAATTAAGAATATGGAAAGAATTAAAAATAAAATAAGGTATATTCAGCACTATAAAATACTGTAATATGGATCAGTGGAAGGCAATAGAAAAAAATTCTGTTTTTGGTTTAGATTTGAAAATGGCTACCATTGGGGGCTTATCTGAGATCCAGGTGGAGCTGGTGGCAGCAGTGGACGGGATAGCAGCTAAAAGCCATTTCATCATGTCTGGTTACAACTCTGAGTATCACTACCTAACCAGTCCCTGCAGATATGAAAGATCTACTAGGTTAATATTCATCAGATGTATCAGAGATGTATTTGGGACCCATATCATTGAGTGACTTGTAACCCAGCCACTGGGGAATGTGCTGTGTGTTTCTCTGTGCCGGTCCCAAGCCCAAAAAAATGGGGAGGGTTACGTCAGGAAGGGCATCCGATGTAAAATTTTTGCCAAATCAAATATGCGGACAACAAAACACATTTCCATACTGGATCGGTCGAGGTCCAGTTTAACAATGACCGTCACTAGCACTGTTAGCCAACAGGGTGCTGGTGGAAAGTGGGATAGTTGGCCAAAGAAGAAGGAGCCGAAGAGGAAGGAGAGGGGGAAGGTGTGTCTGGAGGCCAGAGGAGTGGAGGAAGGTTAGGAGAGTGGAAGTGAGGGTAGGAACTTTGAATGTTGGCAGGATGACTGGTAAAGGGATAGAGCTAGCTGATATGATGGAGAGAAGGAAGGTTGAATGAAGAGAATGAGAGAGAGAGAAGGCTGGATGATGTGGTGATAGTGAATCAGGAAGTGCAACGGACTAGCAAGGAGGAAGTAAGGACAACTATGAAAGGGATGAAGAATGGAAAGGCTGTTGGTCTAAATGACATACCTGTGGAAGCATGGAGGTGTTTAGGAGAGATGGCAGTGGAGTTTCTAACCAGATTGTTTAACGCAATCTTGGAAAATGAGAAGATGCCTGATGAGTGGAGAAGAAATGTACTGGTACCAATTTTTAAGAATAAGGGTGATGTGCAGAACTGTAGTAACTACAGAGGGATACAGCAGTATGGTTTCATGCCGGGAAAGAGCACTACAGATGCAATGTTTGCTCTGAGGGTGTTGATGGAGAAATATAGAGAAGGTCAGACAGAGTTGCATTGTGTCTTTGTGGACTTAGAGAAAGCAAATGACAGGGTACCTAAAGAGGAGTTGTGGTATTGTATCAGGAAGTCGGGAGTGGCAGAGAAGTATGTAAGAGAGGTACAGGATATGTACAAGGGCAGTGTGACTGTGGTGAGGTCTGTAGTAGGAGTGATGGATGCGTTCAAGGTAGAGGTGGGACTACATCAAGGATCAGCTCTGAGCCCTTTCTTATTTGCAATGGTGACATTGTAATCTGTAGTGAGAGCAGAGAGTAGGTTGAGGAGACCCTGGAGAGGTGGAGGTATGCTCTAGAGAGGAGAGGAATGAAGGTCAGTAGGACAAAGACAGAATAGATGTGTGTGAATGAGAAGGAGGACAGCGGAATGGTGAGGATGCAGGGAGTAGAGTTGATGAACGTGGATGACTTTAAATACTTGAGGTCAACAGTTCAGAGTAACGGGGAGTGTGGAAAAGAGGTGAAGAAGAGAGGTGGCAGAGATAGAGATGTTAAGATTTGCATTTGGTGTGACGAGGATGGACAGGATTAGGAACGAGTATATTAGAGGATCGGCTCAGGTTGGACAGTTTGGAGACAAAACCAGAGAGGCGAGATTGCATTGGTTTGGACATGTACAGAGGAGAGATGCTGAGTATATTGAGAGAAGGATGCTAAGGATGGAGCTGCCAGGCAAGAGGAAAAGAGGAAGGCCAAAAAGGAGGTTTATGGATGTGGTGAGAGAGGACATGTAGGTGGTTGGTGTGACAGAGCAGGATGCGGAGGACAGGAGGAGATGGCGACAGTTGCAGTCACCCCTGACGGGAGCAGCCGAAAAAGGATGATGATCATTGAGTGACTTATAAACAATAAGTAAAACTTTAAATTCAATTCTATACCTAATTGGAAGAGAGTGCATGGATCTCGAATTGGAGTTATGTGTTCTCTGTTCTTGGCGTTTGTTTGCATTCTTTCAGCAACATTTTGAAGGAGTTCCGATTGTCCAATAATTTTTTGACAAATTGTCTAATAATTTTTTTTTCTGCGAAGGGCCCATAGGTTCAGTTCTTCCCATTTGTGACTCTTCAGGTGTGATTGGTTAGCCACCCCTGATCTATTTTTTATGATGAGTGTTTTTCCCATGGCAAAATTTTTGCTTAGTTTTTCCTGAGAGGAAAGGAAGAGCTCTGCAATGAGGAGCTGCAGATAAAGAGATTTCATTTCAAAAATAATTGATAACGAGATGTGCAACTGTTAAGTGAAAAAAAGAATGCAGAAGTGTCAGCATCAGTTGTATATCTGTATTTATCCCAGACATCACACAAAGCATTCTTGATTCAATTATCAGAACATTCAAAACTGCTAGAAAACAGAATATGCTTTTTTTTATCTTTACAATGGTACAGCTGTGTTGTGCTACTAAGTCAGTAAACTGACTTAGTGAGATTTCTTGAGGCTTGCTTCTTAGTTTTAGGTATTACTAATCTTAGTTCATAATTTTAGCACTATTTACCAGTAATTGCTGCAATCAGGGTTAGTTAACTCATTAAAACTGAGATAACTCTGGGTATGCCCCACTGGTTGCCACCTTTCATCCTCAGGACATCTTCAATGCAACTGAGAACAAAAATAGCAGGACTTCTGGGAAGTACCATACTAGGTGGTATGCAACTTAGCCAGCACAGCGAATCAGCAAGTTAATTGCAATGCTATGAAGATATCCTTAAAGGATGGAATGCAAATCTACCAACTGGAAGTGTCTTGTGGTCTAATGTTACTCCTTTAAAAAGAATGCTGATTATCTGGAGTTTCAATGTGCAGTAAGTGTTCATTGCCATAGTACAGGCAGAGTCAACTTAAAATCCTGTTCAACTTAACTTGCGACTCCCCCAGGATTGGATAGCAAACAAATTACAAAAAACTTGACTTTTTTTAACATGTGATTTCTTTGCAACTGTTAAGTAAAAAAAATGCATGTAGAAGTGGCAGCATCAGTTGTATATCTGTATTTATCCCAATGACATCACACAAAGCATTCTTAATTCAAATATTAGAAAATTTATAACTGCTAGAAAACAGAATATGCTTTTATTTCCTTAGAGTATTGGTATAATCTTTGGAGCAGTTTTTTTGTTTTAACTGGAGCTTGAAATTTCAAATAGTATAGTAGAGAGCAGACTATGATAACTAAAATCCTCAGTCAGATACTAGACACAAGGAAACAACTTAAAAATACACCGGTTTGGGTGGTGTCTCTGCATTCCTTTACTGTGTTACGGGAAGTTTCACTACTTTTTTTTTTTTTTTTAATGGCATTTCATTAGCATGTTTTTAAGACTGTCAGAAAGTCAAGTGCCTCCTTATTCATGTTCATCAGAGACTGAAACAAATAATATGTGAGATACCTGTGCAGTGCTACTGAGCACACAGAGAAGGTAAGAAATTTCCTACTGGATTTTTATTGCCGTTAATTTCCAGCTGCATTCATGCCAATCAAATGGGGCCCGGCTTTTGATACTGTGCTCTTGATTCAGTTGTTGATGGTCAACAGGAGAAACACTTTATGCTGGATTTCCTCTGGTTTCTGTTACTTTTATGGCAAGCAAATGGAAGCATGGTTTGTCTAGGCATGTTCACACCTGCCTGCAGATCTCAGGACACAGGAGTCTGTCTTGTTTGACTGTATATCATCCAGCTTAGTTTTTGGTATCATCTGTTGTTGCTAGCATTTTCTTACATGACAATAATAAAAAAAAACATACTAGGTTTTTCAATCCCGGTTACAAACTAAAAATGAGTAACATTTTTTATACACGACTTGCGCATTTATTTTAAGAGACCTACTGAACATGTGAATAACATTTTTGCAATAAAAACCTAAAAAAACACAACATTTACACCAAACATTTTTGGAATCACGTTTTCCTTACTTAGTTTGGGTCTTCAAACACAGAAAAGAAGCCCTTTTTGCATTGCATTTCTCAATGCTGCCGTGACCCTATCACTTTTTGACAAGAAAGGCCTCACCAAAAGAATATATTTGACAAATTTACTGTTCTAAAACTAGTAAATTATTAATTAATTAAATAAATAAATAAAGAATACCTGGAGGGAGAATGGCAATCTCAAAGCTACGCTCAAATATAGGGAGGATCACATTTTCCTGTGGGTGGCTACCAGCCTTAGGTATGAATTTAAGGGTTAACTATCATTAATCACGATTTGTTCAAATTTAATAGAACTATAGTTCTATTTAAAAGCATTTTATTGTGTACTAGACAGAAGTGTGGACAAAATCAGCCTCCTCAGAATGTATTTATTTAACTTTATTTAAATTTTAGTTTCCAGCAAACATTAAACTACATCCTATTGTGTGTGGTTATTTGCATGTACGTTTGAAGTCGCAAGTTTACACACACTTAGTCTGAAGTCATTAAAACATTTTTTTAACCTCTCCAAAACTTTCATATTAAGAAACTATTGTTTTGGCAAGTCATTTCTAACATCTACTTTCTGCATGATGTGAGTGATTTTTCCAACACTTGTTTAAAAGCTGGCTTTCACTCATATAAAATGATGGAAATAGGGGCATGATTAAATGATAGGGGTTCACGTAAAAGCAGGAATTGGCTGGAATGAAAACCTGCACCCACATCAGCCTCCCAGGACTGGAGTTTAACACCCCTGCTCTAGGAGGACTTCACAAAATCGATGGCATCATGAGAAAGGAACATTATGTGGATATATTGAAACAACATTTTAAGACATCTGCCAGGAAGTGAAACCTTGGTCACAAATGTGTCTTCCAAACTGGCAATGACCCTAAGCATACAACCAAAGTTGTGGCAAAATGGCTTAAAGGACAACAAAGTCAAGTTATTGGAGTGGCCATCACAAAGCCCTGACCTCAATCTGATAGAAAATGTGAGGGCTGTGGTAGACATTTCAGACAGGATAATAAAAGAACAATACCTTTGCTCTTGAATGCGTGATTTTATTTGCCAAGCACTGTGACAAACAGAGACATGAGTTTTCCCCTCTTAAGTCCACTCAAGTCCCCCCCGGAAAGGTGGCTTCCTTTATACTCGCTGGCGGTGACTTCCGCCCTAGTTTATCCCATTCAAATTCCTCTGTTTCTGCTGTTACTACTAGTTTGAACTGTAAGGGTGAGCTGCCCCCTGGCCCAATGTCGGAATCCAAGTGGACAGCCGAAGGTATAAATGCGTGTAGGTCCTTCCGTGTGCGTCTGGAAAGGGCTTAAAACCTTAGTTAAACCGAATATAAAATGACTGTATTTGAATCTGACTCTATATAATTTACTTATTGATTTATAATGCAGTGGCCTTGATCTCTAATAAATTTAGGTTG
>JAACJT020001595.1:0-14550 GCA_009936485.2 Gymnarchus niloticus | reverse complement strand
TCTTCCTCCTGAGGGAGTTTTTCCTTGCCACTGTCGCCTTTGGCTTACTCTCTGGGGACTGTGGGCCCGGGACTATGGAAAGCGCTTTGTGTTAAAAGCGCTATATGAATAAAATTGAGTTGAAAATTTTTTTGACTGTACTTTGTGCAACACGTTATATAACAAGGATGGCCTATGTATAGTAGTTGTTGTATTGCAAAAAAAATGTAATGCAAAAACTCCACAAAATAGCATGAGCAAGATAATGACCATTCTTTATAAGAGGGTTAATGATGTGTTCAGCCATAGAGCAGCCCAGTCATTTTTCTGTGCTCCTTCACACATCTTTTATGAACTAAGTCCTGTTCTACAGTCTGTCACACACGGCAAATGAATTTGGAAATCGACAATCCATGGTGTTTCACTTTATTTACCGGCTCACAAAAAAAAATGATAAAATTGCTGCTAAAATGTTATGTTCTTCACAGTTGCTCGGTGTCATGACTTCTTGGGAACAGCTGAGGGCAGTATCTTCCGCAGTTTCACCAGGAAGGCTGAAACAACACACAGTTTTCAGTATGAACGTTATGTCACCATTATTTTTCAGAGATGCTTTTCGTGGTAATGCTTACTAAATTGTTTCAATAAATAGTCCACGTATGTAGGCTAGGCTCTAAGCATCACTCACCTGTATGGGCTGTCTGCTGATGGTGCGGTCGAGCCATATAGGTAACAGTACCAAATGGAGCGTGATGTTCACATGACGAGTTCTCTGAAGAAACACGAATTGTTAAAGCTAGAAATGTTACTGATTGTGAAGATGTAAATTAATCACTTCTTGATTTTCACCAATTAACACTCTTAACCTATTAATATCAGAACACAGCAGAAAAAATAATGAACGGCCCAACTTGCCACCTGCAGACTGACCTTCCTTTCTCTTTTCATCAAGCCACGGGTCCTCCTCTTCGTCACCATTTCCTGAGGATGGTGCTACTCTGGCAGCGGCCATCCCATCCTTCATGACTGCTGGAGCCAAAAGCCAATCCCTGTGCTGCACCTCGATGATGCGTTCACACTGGAGGGGGAGGCCGGACACACGCACTCCCTCCAACAGATCGATCACCTGGGTCAGGCTACACCCAAAGATGGGAGCAGAGTGCTTAAACACCCAGAGGACGGCACAGCGTTCAGCAAGTACGTCAAGTGTGTCCGATGGCTGCGGCCACACACTAACGCAGGCGGGCTACTCACTTGACCAGGTAAACCACACACACGGCGCCGTCATTCAGGTGCTGGAACACTGTGGGTAGGGCCACCTGGGGGCTGAGCATGTCCAGAACGACCTACAATGTACAGACGTGTCAGTCATACAAACGGGGCCCAACCGGCCAGTGAGGCACGTGAACCGCACAGATCCCGATGGGACAGTCTCCGGACCGAGTTGAAGCTCAGCCCTGAGAGGAGAGAGCTGGCATCCTGCAGCTCCGCCACGTGGAAGCGGACATTGTCGGGCCACTCCTGCCCCCGCCGCAGCAGCCAGGCCTCCCGCCAGCGCTGGTAGTTCCGCACAGCCCGCAGGTGGTGATCCTGCCTCCTCTCCACGCTCAGCACGCTGCCCCGAGACCCCACTGCGGTGACACGGACACACAGAACACCAGGATCAACCCACAAATACAGAGCTAGTCAACACATGCAAAATAACTTATCTGTGTTAAATTTCTGCTGCCTACTGGATGATGTTTTTCTGAACTTTGATAAAAATGCAGCCTTGTTGCCCAATGTTATTGAATAATTGTATCTACTACAACAGCTGACGTACTGATTCCCAGCGAGGCACTGGAAGACGCACGTAGCTATGTGAACAAAGGCACTTTGGCACAGGCATGTACCTGCTCGAGACAGGAAGAGCGTCATGGCCCCCGACCCCGAACCCGACTCCAACACAGTGTCCCCCTCGCAGACATCCATCATCATTAACATTGCAGTGGCATCCTGTAGAAGGAACGAGGACACTACATTTCTGAATTTTGACTTTCTAAAATGTCCTTGGATATTAGAAAAGTGCTGTATAAGCAAAACTTATTATTAAAAGTAACAAGTTTAAAAACAGAAGCGGAGGAAGATTTGAACTTAAGGAAAAATGGTTGTAAACGAGTCATTCTTGTGGGAGCTCTGCTATTTCGCAGGTGTGGATGGATGAGGAGGGGACTGTAGCAGACCTTAGGGTAAGCTATAGCAGGGGCTCTTCTCATCAACAGGACGTAATCTTCAAGGCTGGGACGCCGCAGAAGGATGGGAGATCCACTGGAGAGGTGTAGGACTGACCCCGTGTGTCTCCCCACAATTGCACTGTGTGACAACGATCCCCAGGCACTCTGCAAGTGCCCCTTTTCCTGGAGCTGGAACATCTTTCGGAACTCCAGCCAACCTTTGCCACGATACTCAGCGAGGACCAGTTCCCCTAGCCTGAATGGGGGTTCTCCGGGGCTGGTGAGAGGTGAGTCTCCTCCATCATGAACCTGCCTTTCCTTCTTTTTCTCTTCTTGGTCACAGGATTGCTTGATCATCAGTCCCAAATCTGGGACTTTTGTTTCTGCTGTTCTCTCTCGCCGTGGCTGTGTGTCTGGCTTCGTCACATCCTTGCAAGGACCCTCACCTCCTTTAACTACAGCATCCGTAGCTTCCTTACTGGATTCCATACTCCCCGGGTTCCTCTGCTCTTCTGATTTGCTCCCTCTCAGTTCCCACACCTCTGGGCTCAAGGATTCCTGAGGCAGAAGACGACTGATTCTTTCCAGAGGAGATAGGTGACGC
Organism: Gymnarchus niloticus; assembly: GCA_009936485.2. Classification (NCBI taxonomy): domain Eukaryota; kingdom Metazoa; phylum Chordata; class Actinopteri; order Osteoglossiformes; family Gymnarchidae; genus Gymnarchus; species Gymnarchus niloticus. The sequence goes on along the minus strand of JAACJT020001595.1, from coordinate 11,754 downwards.
AATCTGGAGCCCAGTCTCCCAAACGACGCTCCTTGAAATGACGGTTGTGGACCTGGGAGCTGGGATTTTGGCTTGTCCTCATTACTCTCATCTTCATTCTGTTCTTTATCCCCAGTCCCAAAGTTCCTTACAACACATGTTTGGTGACAAAGTTGCCCCCAACGGGGTGGCTCTCTGTACCCTTTCTGGCGTGCAGAAGCAACACACATCCGCACCAGTGTCCCTGAGGACTTACCCACCTGTACCCCCGTCCACATACTGTAAATACAGCGCTGAGGAAAAACGACTCAGTGGACAACACAAGTGACATCCAGAGGTTTAAGGAAACCACATCTACATCCCAAGGTCACAGCGCACGGCCGAGTGTCCGGAGACATAAATACTGAGCTGTGTGATATTTTCGTAAAGCTACGAGATGGGTGTGATGAAGCTACACATTTACACACCCAACAACTGCGCAATTATCCTTACTTAGCGTTTGACACAATCTCTTGTGCGTTTCTGTTACTGATAGGATAACAAAAACACCATTATAGAACCGTTATCGGTATATTCGTGGTAAAATTCCCCGGTTTCAACAACTGTCAGTGTTTTTCAAGTCACTACAGTGGATATCTTAAGAGCTGATCCATGTCATGCCTACAGTCCACGCCGAGAAGGAACGCATGCTTGTTGTGACGTCACAAACTGTGCGACAATCAAAACAACGTCGATGCAATAGGTGGCGCTATTTCACGCCAACGTTGATCATAAAAGCATTGGGTTATCAATAATTGCGCGTTTCACATCAAGTTCCCTCTGTTTCACACGCGTTTTGATCGCCTTTTCCAGCAGCACCGTAGCGCTAAGGTGGTCCCTTTAGTATGACTTCATCATCATCATCATCATCATCATCATCATCATCATCATCGCACCTCTACGGCTCCTTAGGAAAACCAACTCTCGAAATGTCACAAACCTCCTTCGCAGCTTAATCTGCAATGCTTTTGCAGTAGCTTTATAACGTTAAAATTGTTGTCGTTTTACATACAGTGCGCCTTTCCCGTTAACAACACGATTAGTTTAATATTAATACATCTAATTCAGAGCGAAGGTTTTTGTACAGAGTACAACAGCGTCTCCAAGAGTGCGGTTCAGGTAGACATGGGGTCACGTCCCTCTCTCTGGACACGCGCTTCCTCTAACCCATGTTTTTTTTTTTTTTTTTCCACGCTAAAGCTCATGGTCGGCCATCTCAGCTCGGCAGCAGCCAATCGGAAGCGCGGAGGCGCGGGTGGGGGGGGAGATTACAGCGCATGCGCCGCGGGTGATAACACGTGTTGCTCTACCACGAGCACGCAGACTCGGATGTGTTGCGCGATGGCGGCCGACGGAGGCAGTCTTTGGCGAGCGCTGCCGTGTGCGTTCTCGCCTGAGTCGCACGAGTACCTGGCGGTGTGCGCGCGGGACGGCAGGCTGCGCGTGTGGGACACGCAGAGCGGCGCGCTGCGCCGCGAATACGTGCCCTCGGCCCACCTGAGCGCCGCCTGCACCTGCCTATCCTGGGGACCATGCCGCCCGACGAAGGTACGCTCGGAGGGGCCTGCTCGGCCGCGTTAAGCCCGTCGCGGGGCCGGGGCCGGGGTCGTGGCTAGGGTGGTCGGGGCTCGGCCTTCTCCCGGGGCTTCGAGCGGCGTGGCTCCCGTTAGCCGCCTTAGCCTGCTAGCCTCGTCCCGGGCTCCTCAGCCGTGGCGGCACGTGTATGTCATCCGCGTGCCGGGGATTAGAGATTTGCTCTTCATCGTCCCTGCCTCGTCACCCTGTAGTAGATCCGTCTTTGTTTTTTTTAGTTTGCTTGAGTCTCAGTGACTGACCCGCAGCCCCCTTCGTGCCCTGCCATCCTGCCCCGGTGGGCATGTGGTGGTCGGGCAGGAGATGCCCGGCGGCTCCGGGCTGGACCGTCACTCCAGCGTGGGGGCGATGCTGCTGATCCATGAAGGTTCATTACGGCTTCATGTGGGGCTGCTTCATCACAGATTCATTTATAAAAGGATTTTTTTTTTTTTTGTGCCCCCCTCTCCCTTTGCCCCACTCTCCCTTTGCCCCACTCTCCCTTTGCCCCACTCTCCCTTTGCCCCACTCTCCCTTTGCCCCTCTTCAGAGCTTCTTACTTCCCTCCGCTTTTCTCCTTCTCGGCCTTCCACTGTACACCGTAACTTGGATTTGCTTGAGTTAGTCCAAAAAAGTCAGTTTCTCGTTAGAACACCCCGCCTGACGTCAGTTTTCTACAGTTTTGTGTGCCTTTTGCATTCTTGGCAAGATATTCGGAGGTTTGAATGTTTCCAGGTAATGTATCCCTCAACCTTTCACCTGTGAAAAATAGTTCTCTGCATAATGAAGTTTTGACCTTGCTCCTTGTGCCGCGTCTCTCTTCTGAGCTTCGGTTTTAATTCTCAAGGAGCCCTGTGTTGTTCGTCTGCTTGCCCATTTGTGTGACAGGAAGGTCCACAGCGGAAGAAGCGGAAATCGGAGGCTCCGCAGGTGGAGGAGAAGGCGGACCTGCTGGCCCTGGGCACGGTGGCTGGCAGTATCCTGATATACAGTGCAGTGAAGGGAGAGCTGCACTGTACTCTGGTAAGAGCTGGATGGTGCCGAAGGTCTGACGTTGATATTGAAATTAGACACCTGATCACTTCACAGAATCCTGTTGGAGACTCCTGCCATAAATGAGTATCTAGAACACACTGTGTCTTGTTTTTGAGCTGCGCTGATCAGCCAGCGTTTTGGCAGAAGTTTACTTTGTGTTTATGCAGTCCAGTTGAGTATTGTCCCCAGCCCGAGCGATCTCAGCATTGTGGAGAGACCCCTTAACATCAGTAACAAGCTGAAATGTTGGGGTTGTGGTCGGCGACTGACATTCGATGTTTCTATACTCAGCAGTCCTGAATTGTCACAGGGTCAACTCTCCAAACCGCTAACGGTGCATGTGACTGTTAACATCCCAAAAACGACACTGACTGCTGTGTGTTGCAGGACGGCGGTCACAGCGGACAGGTGAACAGCGTGAGGTGGCACCCAGGGGACGCGCTCTTGTACAGTGGTGCCGATGACTCGTATGTTGCGGAGTGGGACTTGCAGACAGGGAAGACGCGTTGGTGAGAGCTCACTGTTGGCCTTTGTGGCTGTGCTTGGTTCGTGTATAGTCTGTACAAACTGACAAGTTCCAGGCCAATCCGGTGGTCCATCCAAACCAGAAAACCTGGTCTGTATTCAAACTGGAATCAATGGGTGCCTGAGTATATTAATGAACTGGCTGTTTTAATCTGTCAGTTTGGCCTTAATATGTGTTGTTTTTTTTGTTTTTTTTTTTTTGACTTCTAAAGAAGTTTGCAGCTTCCTTAAATCACTTAATTCTCACTCTACAACAGTAAATGGAAAGCGGACCGTGGCCCAGTATCCTGTGTGTGTGTTAGTCCAGACGGGCGTCTGCTCCTCTCTGCGGGACAGACTATCAAGATGTGGAACCTGGAGACCAAGGAGGTGTACCGGGTGAGTTCCTTTTGCAGGATGGGTGCGGGGCTGACATCTAATCACTGGTGTTGCAGGCCGATTGGCCTGCAGGTAGACTGATTTTTAGGCTGTTGTATGAGGCTTTTCTGTTGACGTTTCTCATCTCTTGGTCACAGAGGTTCACGGGCCACTCGACGGCTGTGACGACTCTGTGCTTTGCCACAACGCGGCCCCCCGACAGCGATGGCCTGTACTTCCTGTCTGGGGCTTCCTGTGACAGAGTCCTGAGTGTCTGGTGAGTGGGATTTGAGAGGAACATAATTGAACATGATTACCCGTTGACTATTGCTGTCTGGCTGCTTGTTCTTTGGGGGGCCAGAGGTGGTTCTGTGGGTCATACCAAGCTTCAGGATTTCTGTGGGGGTGATTTCTGGTTTTCGGTCACACTAGCCCCCTTACATGCCATTGTGTCTCTCCTGCCATCCTCAGGCAGGTACGTTCTGACAGAAAGGACAAGAACGCAGTGCTGTCCTTCACCCTGACGGAGGAGCCGAGTCATGTCGACCTCGTTGCTGCTGACGGCAAGGTGAGCGACTCCGCTCGATTTTGATCGACTCACGGAGCGTCCACCCCTGGAGCCAAGCGCTCACGTCTTTGCCCCGCCCTGTTGCAGGCAGTCCGGGTGGCGGTCGTGTGTCAGGACGGGCAGCTGCATGTCTTCGAGCACTTCCTGAACGGGTGGGTGTTAACCGTCATCCCGAGGTCTTCTCCACTTCAGCCGGGTGACGCTCGCTCTCCTTCCTCAGGCCCTGCAAGAAGCCCCTGTCGCCCTCCTGCTCAGTGCAGGTGTCAAGCCCTGGTGGGCGCCCGGGTGACGATGACACTCCAGTGCCTGTGCCTCTGCTGGCAGTGGCTCTCGGCTCAGGCCGGCAAGACCTTCTCTTGGCCTATGGGAACCACCTCCAACCTGTGGTGGAGAGAGTGGTGAGCTTGGCTGGTGTGTGTGTGTGTGTTGGGGGGGTCGGATTACCCAAGATGCCATGGCACCGTCTCATGTTAACGGATGTACTTCTGTGCGCTGTAGACGGTCAATACAGAGGAGAGACACGTGTGTTTGGTGCGTGATATCCGGACGACCCTGTCGCTCTCCGTAGAAGCAGCTGTTTCTAAGGTAATGGCGTACTGTGACATCAGATGCACTTCAGAGGTAGAAATCCCTTGTAACGAAGTCCACTGTGTCCCGGTAGATCATGTTATACTCGTTTTCTGTCGTTGCTTGTATTGCTATAGTTATTCAGTGTCTCTAAATGGGGAAAGCGTACAGAGGCAGAATTCTAATAAAATAACCGCCTTTCTCTCAGGTGAAAACCCCTATTGTCAGTGCCGGTGGCAAAGTTCTTGCGCCTGGACTTCCTGGCCACCGCGCTCCTGTGAAAGCTGTCCCTGTGGAATCTGAGAAGAGAAAACAAGGTTCCAGCACCAAAGAGGTAAATATTCACTGCTGAATGTATCTTTATTAGCACTGTAACATTTTTAAATGTGAAAGCTTTGGTTTTGCTGCTGTTGTCTTACCCACCATGATCTTTTTATCCCCCCCCCTCCCATTTGGGACGTAAACAGATGTCGATTGAAGAGAGGCTTGGGGAAATCGATCTGTCCGCCACCTCAGGTGGACAGAGAGGTTCTAAGGGGGCTCCCTCCCTACAGACGGACAGCTTTGCGGTGCTCTTAGTACAGGGATTGGAGAGCAAGGATGCCACCATCCTCAATGTGAGTCACTGTGACTTTGTCTCACCCAGTGAGGCACCTCTTATCTCCGATTCTGGTGCCTCCCACGATTTTGAAAGTGGCTCCAGGCACTGCTTTATGTTCAGACTTTTCTGCAGATCGCCCGTTCCCTTCAGATCTCGGTTTTCCTATTGGTGCTCTCACAGGGTCATGCTACTTACTCATTCTGGCCGTGGTTTTGTTATAGCAGAGGTCATCATGGAATTTGTATGCCTGTTTCGAGATGCCAAATGATCTACCAAGTAAAATGTCATGAATTGTGGACTCATTCCTTCCACTAGGTGTCACTAGTGGCCCTTCTGTAATTCTTCTGAATTTTCGTTCTCAGCGCCCCTGCTATACTTCTCGGTATCATTGACATCTCTTGTTCACTTTTTTCCATCTGGTTTCTTTTTTTGTTTCGTAGAAAGTTTTTATGACCAAGAAAGAAGGCTTGATAAAAAAGACAGTCGCCCGCTTGCCCGTTCCTGCTGTCCTGCCCTTGGTTGAAGAGGTAAGCATACATAACCAAGATCTTGTGGCGGTGGATTATGGGTGGGTCTGCGGTAACTGTGGGGTGGAGATGAGGTTCTGATAACTGGGCAGCGAAAGACTTCGACAGGTTTCACTAATTTCTCTCTGCTTCTTGAGTTTTTCAGTCATTCAGGCTGACCAAACAATGCTACTCTTGTAACCTAATTTCACACATCACAAGCAGTGTGCCTTGTGGCTCTGGTGTTCAGATGTTGTACTAACCATAATTCTACTTGCCTTCTCCTGCCAGCTTACCCAGAGGATACAAGGCCATCCGTACACGTGAGTCTCCCATTCCCTCCCGGCCTATCAGAGCAGTCAGAAAGTGTGTGAAATTCTGTTAAAATGTGCTCATGTTCTCCTTTTTCAGGGCTGTGCTGATGGTCCGCTGGCTGAAGGCTGTTCTCATACAGCACATGTCATACCTGTCAACGGTGAGTGTCACCTTATTTCCAGGTGGGAGTTCTGTACGTAGGAGAGCAGAGCAATTCATATCATTTCACTACAGTGCTATATTGATACTTGCTGACACTAAAGTGGATTTTAGCTGCAGCTGAGCTGGACAGGCAGAAAAGTTTGGAAGTTTTCAGCTCACTTACCTCTGATTTGACTGAAACGGGCTGTTGTTCTGGGTGTATGATTGTGTCTTCAGACCTCTTTTAGCCAGGCAGGTGCTTCATTACCTTTATGTTGTCAGTATGACCAGAGCAATGCCTGGTATTTGCATATGTGATTCTGTTTTTCCTGTCATAGTTGCCTGACATGGTGTCCCAGCTGGGGGTGTTGTACCATGTGATCGAGAGCAGAGTCAAGATGTTTCACAAACTAACCAGACTTCATGGCAAATTGTACCTGCTAATGACACAGGTTTGTTAGATAAGTGTTTTTTTAAAAAAAAAAAAAAAAGTACCTATTCTGCAGTATGCCTGATTGCATTTATACCTCCCCACCACTAGGTGGCAGCAAGTGATCAAGTCCACACTGTCAAAGAGCTCGACCACACAGCCAAGCTAGTCTACGAGGAGGGTAAGCAACCTGTTTTGGCGCTGTGCTGCTGCATATGAATTAAGGGACAGAGACCAGTTCTCACCAATCACTTTGCAATTTAGCTTTTTTTTTTTTTTTTTTTTTTTTTAATATAACTAGCACTTGTCAGATAATGTTGCTGTGCTCATGCAAATGTAGGTCCTGACCCTCTCAACTGGGCTCTGCTATTAATGCAAATTTGTCAGCATTAAATGAGAAGGTGAGTTTATGCAGCTCCTAGCTTCTCTCCATTTCAATGATAAAATAAGCAGCATAATTGAACTGCAGGCAGTGTGACAAGCTGATCAGCTCTCGCTTCCTGACCCCCGACTCACTCTTTTCCCGCATCTGCCGTTTTTTTAAGCGGACTCTTCTCTCGTGAATTCTCAAATTCCTGCACACGGGCTAGAACCTCTTGTGCACTCACAAATGCGACAGGACTTCAGAACTGCAAATTCATGTATGCAAATTCAGAATTATCCTGGTGCAACTGAGGCTGTGGTTGCTAGGAAACCGGGCCCAGCAGCTGTCTTGTAAAAAGGTCCATTTCATTTGTGTCAGCACAGGTGCTGGTAGAGTTCAAATGGTGATATTTAACGCAAGATTCCCATCAGGCCTATATCAAACCACATGAGCTGCTTCTGGAATTCTGCAGTTTAACCTGCCCCAGGATCAGGTGGGAATACTACAGTTGGCTGCTTCTAAATTTGACAAGTGAGCCTTTCGAGCTCCGTTTTGGACAACCATCTGCCGTCAGGGTGCGGGCCTGGCATGGTGGAGGCAGGTATCCAGAGGTGGTATGGACGTGGCTGAAGGAGATGCCGAAGATTCATCCTCCAGAATATCAGGGGGTTTCCACTGCAGTGTGTGCCCCAGGGCTGTAATCTTGGGGCTCACCCTCAGAGAAACGAGCAGCTTTTGGGCTGGTGGTAATAATTTTGGGTGGGCTCTTGGGAGTCTGGTGTCATCCATAAGGTGGGACATGGGGTCTGAGACACTTTTCAGCAGTGAGACACATGCCACACACACTGACTGTTGGATGCCTCTTCAGTAGACCTCCAGGCTAGCTCCTTGTGGTGCAGGGGATGCCCTGTCCAAGGTGGGGAGACTAGGAGACCTACTGAGACCAGCTGATCTTCCTCGTCACCTGGCATCATGTCCTCAGATGCCCTAAGTGGTCTTTTGCGGTGGTGAATTTGAACCTGAAAATCAAGCAGTCCCTCCTTCATAACCAGCCCGAGAGTACTGACGAGAGGGCCTGTACTGGGGCACGTCCTGGGCAGTGCTGGAGCAGGATGCTCTCGGACACTCATCCTGGAGTCTGCTGATGTGGTCTTGGAATATGGCTGGAGCACTGGAAGTGTGGGCCGGCCATGCTGTAGATGGTTAGGTCGGTCTCGCTGTAATCCAGGACATCCTTGGTCTTTTGCTGGCCCGGCATGCACCTGTAGGGGTGGAGCACAGATTCAGGGCCATGAACCATCATGAGCTGGGCAGTCACGGCTGCAAGTGTGCAGCTGTGCTCTCCGTACCAGATGTTCACGAGTGGCCCTAGCAGCACCTGCAGCTGGCCTTGCTATACGAGGACCAGATGAGCAGGTCATCTGCAGACACCAGTAGGGTTTACCGGGATAGTGTTGGCCTGGCTCTGACTGGCATCTGCTCCAGTTTCTCAGGGGGCGGTTGGGGTGCAGGGCAACAGAAGCATTTTTGCTTGGAAGGATCTTTCAGGATTCCGCTATGGTTGCCATGTTTTTCTGCTGTTCAGCAAAGGTCATCGGATCAACAGCAAACGTGCTAGAAATCCAGTGATTAAAATGGAGCAGCTTCCACACCCTAGAATGTGCAGTGTTTCGGGCGGTTCAAACAATCCGCCCATTTTTACAGAAATCACACCAGAGCCAAACTATAGCCTCACCCCACAGCATCTTATGCAGGTATAACCAACCTTATAAGGGTTCAGTTCACAACAGAGCATCAACATACTAAGGCAAGGTACACATCTCTCCCCTTTACCTAATCAAGGAAGTCCGAGCTGCTTTCCTGTTTAATGTTCCTCCCCGGCTGATCGTAAAGCCTTGCTCACCACTCTGTGATGTAGGAATGGGCTATGCTGCCCGACATGCCAAGACTATTGACAGGAAGTGAAGACACGTTCCCTCAAGCAGACTTTTGCACGTACTTGAATGTGCCTCTCCATCGCAGATAGGTTTGACTAAAAGGTATTTGTCTGTGCTGCAGAGTCCTCTGAGGAAGATGAGGCATCAGGAGATGAAGGGCTTCCTGATGAAGATTCCGATGTAAGTTGCAAATCTTTTGCTCTTTGTTCGAGCTAAATGTACAGAGTTCACACGATGGCCGTTGACTTGCGCTGGGTTTTTGAATATGGATTTAAAAAAAAAAAATGTGACGACACTTTCCCCACAACAGAACTGGGAGGAGGAGGAGGAAGGTATGAACGAGACTGAAGAGAGAAATGAAGATGAAGCCGGGGAGGAAGAGGAGATGAACGTGGAATCAAAAGTGAATGGAGATTCAGACTTGGATCCTGAAAATGAGAGTGAAGAAGAATGAGCAAAAAAACTGGGTAGAGGAAGGCGAGACCCAAATGGATTTGTTTGTTTTTGGTTTAATTTTAACTGTTTTATACAAATTCCAGGACGGGCGTCCTCATAGCTGTCCACGTGACACCCCCCCCCCTCCCACAGTCAGTTGGTAACACCATGCTGGACTTAATTGACATGGGGTAGGTATTCCTGCCTCAAGTCCTCCCACACTGGGGGGGGGGTGTCGACATCCCCTAAGCCCCCACCTCCGCTGGTTCTCTTTCTTTGGTATTGTGTACCACAGCTTTCTAATCTGTGTGGAGCGGCTTTTTCAGACAGTAGGGGGAGATTTGTAACCAATGTGTAAAAAAAAAAAAAAAAAGGCTGTACAGGCTTGACTCCCTGCCGCAGGATTAAACGTATTCTGTACCCAGTCCACGTGAAATCTGATTGCTTTCTCACTGATGTTCCACACTTTTGCATTTTAATTGAGTCTTTACGTTTTATGTTTATGAAACATAAAATTAGGTCATTAATCCCCATAATTGCATGAGGTCTTGGCCAGAACTGTAAAACGGGGATTTGTATGTGGTTAAGGTGGCTGAACTGCCCTCGTTTATCGTGACAGCTGCACAGCAATACTGTGTAAATGGCAGCCCTATATGATTTTTTTAAACGTTCTGAGGGGCAGTTATAAGAACTGACAATTTAAATCAGGCAAACCCATTCTTCATTGTATCTTATCAGAGGAAAAATCTCCTGCGGTCATTTTTTACAGCCAATTTGAACCTTTATCAGTTCAGTTGTTTTGCAGTGTTTCTATTTTTTAAAATGTGGAATATCGATTTTTTTTTTTTTGCCGTCCTCTTACTGTATAAAGCACTTAGTTTGCAAATTGTCTTCGACTGTCTTGTAACTTTTCAGCCATATTTAAACCACATGAACGTTATACTTACGTTGACTTTAAACAAATTATTTAACGTAAGTCCTGAAATTTGGACTCTACTGCAACCTCATGGTATATCGTCCCTTAGATTTCATTTTGCCATTTTTGTAAAAAAAAAAAAAATCCAGAGAAAACGTACTTTTTGTATGCATGAGACTCATATTTCATGTGTTTTAAGAAATCTGCATTTTTGTAAGAGATTGCTCACATGCAAGCTTCGCTCAGTGTGGTCCGCCGTGCAGAGCAGGCAGCCGCAGTGACGCAGTCTGTTCAAACGAGGGAGAATCCGAGTAGCTCACCAGAACGGCAGGGGAAGAAATCATTTGTATGTAAAGCTCTTAGCTAGAATATTAACCAAAGAGGACTCACCAGTCCGTTCAGAACTGTGCACGGAGCCCAATAATCAGTCGCAACGGGAAGAATAAATGGGCTGCTGGGTGTGGAGCATTAAGCGATGCCATCCCTTGTCCCTGGACGTATCTGCATCTCAAGATGACTGGATTTAGATTGCTCACATATGACTATCCAGTGTAGTGCAGGGGAATTGGGTAGCTGAAAAGGTGAATGCCAGTAGGAACATCAGCATTTTATCATCATGGTATGGCAGGATGAAAGAAAAATGACAACAGTCTGCTTTCTGTTACTTCATTCCAAACCTAACCCATAGCTACAGAGCATTATGGGATAGACCGTTGTTTAAAGTACAGCTCCTTGATCGATGTGTTTTAACTTGGGAACCTGCAGGTCATCTGAGAGGTGCTGTCCTTAGTTAACCCTCGTTTCATCAAAACTATCAAGGCTGAAGTAGGGGCCGCAAATACAATGATACAATAATCAAAGACTTAAAAGGCATTACCGCTGCCTAACGCTGTTTCCCGCTTTAGTTTTTTCTGTTGTTGTAAGAGCCCTGAAGTTAAATTTACTTAATTTCACTGGGGACTTCTTTGATGCAATTTGTTAGGCAACTTCTAAGAGGTGCAATCTCAGAGGATGTGGTGGTGGTTTTTTGTACAGTTAAAACATCGGCACTGCTTTTTTTGTTTAGTCTTTTTTTAAATTACCAATTTTGTAGGAATGGGAGCTGATTGGTGCTTCTGCTGTTGGTTTGTGACACAATTTTACTGAATTAGAATGTAAACCAGTAGTAAGAACACAATAATTCTAGCTAAAACACCTAGCTCTAGAATTTAAACATTCAAAAATTCGTCATTTGTTAAACATGATTGTGATTCAGTGAGAAATCGACCTTTTAATTAAACAACGTACCAGTGATCTTGTCTGATTTCATGCCAGCAGGGAGATGCAAGGCGCTATACTCTTGAAGCACGGCCTCATGTTCTGCAGGGAACCAGAAGATTAGATTAGATTATCTGGCTCCTCCCAAGGTTTCTTCCTCTTGAGGGAGTTTTTCCTTGCCACTGTCGCCTTTGGCTTACTCTCTGGGGA
>JAACJT020001594.1:342-14556 GCA_009936485.2 Gymnarchus niloticus | reverse complement strand
ATGCCTGTGTCCCCATTGGTCTCTCCCTCATAGTTATGCTGCCATATATAGTCATGCCGGGGCCCTTGTTATTTTGTATTACCCATTATTCTGCCACCTTAAATCACTGCTCTACTCATACATATTCTCTTTCCCCTGTGCCCCACTCTTATGGGGTGCTTCGCTTGGAGGCTCGGATTCAAGAGATCTTCATATCGTCTGCTGGCCTACAGCACCATCCCTCCACTTCAGCTGTCCTGTCTGACCAGCTTTCTGCTTTCTGAGCCACCGAGCCTGCTCTGATCACTGGACTGCAACCTGCAAGACCACGCTGTCCCCCAGACGAATACAAGACTTGCTCTTTTGTATCTATTGTTCTAATTTGTGTTCATTAATTTGTCCTGCCCGGTGCTGGCCTGAGGAGGATGGGCTTCCCCTTTGAGTCTGGTTCCTCCCAAGGTTTCTTCTTCCTGTGGGAGTTTTTCCTTGCCACTGTCACCTTTGGCTTACTCTCTGCGGACTGTGGGCCCGGGACTATGTAAAGCGCTTTGTGACAGTGCTTCTTGGTAAAAGCACTATATAAAAAAAATTGAATTGAATATTTACACTACACGCAGCAGGTGTATACTCTGTCATACACATATACATGCATATGTACTATCATACACAAGACTGCCACTAGACACATCTGCTGCATACAGCTGGCATATATTCAGTCATACACATATTCACACATACTGGCATACACAAGACTGCAACAGGTTCTAATTCAGGTACTGAAAAAATCAGGAAATAAACCTTGTTTTGTTAGTTTTAGAATATTTTAGAAATTTGGATGAGTGCAAAATAGATATTGTAGCCCAAGTTGACCAAGAGTGAGCAGGATAGCTACTGGAACTAAATTAAAAGATCTCCTGAATACAGAATAGAAACTCCTCCTAAGCTGGAGTGCCAGAAGGAGTGCTTTGGAATACCACCAGATACCACTATGCATTGAGTAGATGAGAAAGAAATAAAGTTGCTGGGAAGTGCACCTGAGTGCCTTGTAGAGTTATTGACTATTGGCTGAATCTGATGTGTTACATTTTCAGTTTTGTTCAAGCCCATAAAGTTGTTATTAATAAAATATGTGGAAACATAACTAATGTATTGTCAGTCTTGTTTCTAAGGTTAGATATCATTCAAAAACAGAAGCAAAGAGTGCTATTCGTCACAGGGCCACAAGGTGTCCACCAGCAGAGATGGAGGAGATGGACAACAAAGGCAGGTGTACCAAGGGATTTGGTGACATGCAAGTTTATTGTAGACACAGCAAAGGGCAGAACTCGGCAAGGGACTGACATATAACAAGAATGGCTAGGAGATGCCAAATGGGGACAGGGGCTTCAAGGGTTCAGTGAATGAACACCAGAGCCAGGGGGAACAAACACTATATGACTCCAGTAATTAACTGAGTTGGACAGCACGCTCCGGCACAAGGGGAACCCTGCTGCACCCTCTGGTGGTCATGGTAGGTAGGGCTTGAAACTATTGTTGTTTACAATCTCGGAGTAACAGAAAGATTGAGTTGCTTAGAAAGTTTCTCTGTACCCTACAATACGATTAGTCCAAGCAAAGAAGAATAGGTATTTATGGCGCTACAGTTTGTGTTTTCAATAAACCATGGCCAATGAAGTGGGTATACATTCTTCTGTGGATCATGGTATTTGTGCCTTAAAATACAAAAATTCTTTTAAGGTTTCAGTGATAATAACTCCTTGGGCCCCTTCACTCCTTATTTTAATAGGAAATAACTTCAAAAAGTCTTATAGGCATAAATCAATGCATTATATGAATGTTTACTCAAAGCTACACCCAGTGTGTGGCATTGTTCAGTCAATGCAGAAAGGAACAAATAAAGGTATTCTTTTGAAATGTTTAGATTGGCCAGAAAAAATAGGGACATTCCAAGACTAAGGGTAAAGAAAAAAAACGACGTCAAAAAGAGCAGCCCGTAATCATGGAAAGTCCCATAATTGTTTGCATTTTTTTCTTTTTTTTTTTGTTTAAATTTTTGAACACAACAAATAAGATATAAGGTCTCCAAAAACATTGAAGATGTTAAATTTTACATGTCCATCCATCGATCTTACCACTTAGCTTGGTCAGGGTCACAGGAAGTCTTAGAACCTATTCAAGATAGTAGAGGACACTAGGGTTGGGTATACCTTTAATAGGATGGATTTCATTTTTTATTCAGATTTTAGACATCATATACAAAAAACTGACTTTTACAAAAGAAACTCATTCTTACCTTACCGGTGATATTCCATGCATGTGATATTTCATATTCCATGACCTTGATAAGCTAATTCTTTCAGAATTAATTTCCACACAATAAAAAGCAAATTACAATTACACAATATATCCAAACATTTCTTTGCTACACACATTTACTTTTTGTACTGTGGGTGCAATTTAAATGCCTCTGTGACTAGAATTGTGGGCTCACACTTCCAGCATTATGGGTTAGACTCTTCCTGCAGCTCCATATGAGTGGAGCATGCATTTGTCTTTAAGTTATCTTTAGGTACTTTGGTTTCCTCCTGCAGTCCAAATACATGTATTTTGGTAGAATTGGTGTCACTTTGATGGACCAGCAAACCCTTCAAAGTATTTTAGACTTCCTGGTATACTGTAGGTTTCAGGTTTGACTTAACTCTGCATAGGAAGTTGTTTAAATATGAATGCACAATCCCATGTAGGACCAGCCATTGTAAGCTGTTTTTGTTATTGTCATGATTTGGATGCTGTTTTTAAATCTAATGACAATATCACGTTTATAACTTCAACTGAGTATTATTTACTTGTGCGTAATCACTGTGAATTTCTGTATGTCATACTATTTAATATGCCAACGGAATGCTAAACTTTCAGACTAATCTAAAAGCATGTTGTTAGTATAAGTCTAATCTAATCTATTGCTTTTGCACAACATTAGGCATTCATACATTTTTGGTATACCTTGCTGTAATGCTATCTAGTATTTAATGATTTTCTTTTTTTGACTTTTAAGATGGCCTTTCCCTGAAGTTGACCATTCAGTACGGTGTGTGAAAAAACCTCAGTACAGTGACTGGTGAGTTCAGCTGCAGCTCATGTCACCTAATTTTTGTATATGATAAAGAAGAAATAGCGGTTGTATTTCAGTCATCTAACAATAGTTCAGCTTTAATGCAGATTTTTTAAACGTGTACAGGGTACGAACGGAGATTTTGCTTTCAGTCCTTAAAGGCACTGGTTGTTCTCCAGATCAAAAGACATGATACAGAAAAAGTCCCAAGACTAAAACTACACCTAAGGGTTTTTTTTCTTCTTATTGAAGTAATCAGATATTTTATTTTGATAAATCAGGCTTCAGCTTTCAAAGTTTCTTTTGGGTTTTTGTCACATTACATGTGCAAAAGAAGTAACTACCTTCTTTAGCCTGGATTGCCCTAATTGGAATCACACTTGTTCATTTGAAGAAATCTGAAACTGAGACACATAGTGAAGGAGGGACACAATGCACAGCCAACATGACTAGCTGGTTTTAAAGAGACTGTACTTGGTTTTGAAGCATGCAGATTCCGGTCCAAAATTACTAGCAAGACTCCACTAACAATCAGAATCAGAATTGTATATGAAGCTATAATGTGTTAACAAGCATAATGCATTAACATTCTCAAACATATGTAGTGAAATAGCTGACTGTTAGTTTGGTACTGGGTCTAGACTAAAGTGCAGATAGGAAAAAGCAAGCAGGACAAGGGTTAGGGTTTTTCCAAGGGTTTGTTACATAAGAGCTGGAAGGTTGCTAACATAAGGAGGCCTAAATCACAGCTTGAACTAAACCAGCTATGGGGTATGGGGGACCCGTCTTAAATAGACTACCTCTAGATGGGGAAAATCATCCTCTCTGCTCTGCAGTAGCACCACACAGATGTGAAAAAATGCAGAATAAATCTACAGTCACTGAGTAACACCATAACAGGGTTTATTCAAAAATGACAAGTCTTATTTGTATTTGATATTAATGTTATTTGCCCCTTGTCGTGTAAAGGTTCATATGAAATTTTGCAAATAATTGTTCTATTTAAGGCATGAGTTTTTTATTTGAATTTAAGTAATCACCTATATCATATGTCCTACTTTTTTGGCTGAAACTGAAGAAGCTCAGTGGGCCCCACTGTTGCCTCACACCTCCGGGCTGGGGGTATTAAGATGGTGCTCCTGTCCTTGTAGGTGAAGTAAGGACATTCTCCTCACATCACACTGATTTCTCCCAGCAGTCTAAGTCAAACAATAACGGGAAATAGCATTTCTAACTTACCTAAAGTATCTATGTGCTCTGCACTTGCACAAGTTTCCTATTCAGGGTGTACCCAGCTTTGTGCCCCTTGCTTCCTGGATTAGGCTCCAGGGCCCTTGTGACCTGACACCACACATGTAGCTGGAAGATGGATTGATGGAAGTGGTATGAACTTTGAGCTAGCAGATTGTACACCCTTAAGAATGAGAGCAAACATAAAGAAATTGACAATTTTTTTTAAAAAAAAGCATTTTAATCAATGCAATTTCAGAAAGCTACCTATGTCTTTTGTGGTAGTGCCAGGACCAGTTTCAGTTTCTTTCTAAATGAAACTCATGAAGGTGCTGTTAAGAGTATGTACCAGATCTATTGTTCAACATGCTGCCTGATGGAAAGGGGAATTTCTTGATTTCTGTATTTTACATTGTTTCAAATAATTTGATTTCACTTCTGGTTTTTGCTATTTCCTGCTGATTTTCAGACATGCAGTTAGCCAAGTGTGTGTACTCCTTTAACTCGACTGGGTACTGTAGTGAGAAAGCCAATCAGTCAATTGGTGCTTAAATACTGAAGCCTTAGTGTAATATTTGCCATCATATAATTTTTTTCACCATTATTTAATGCTTCTGATAGTTTAATCATTTGTTTCTTTTAGAATGTCCTACGCAGATTGAAATGATGAAAATATTAAGCAAAGCTAAGGCACCACTCTGGTACATCTTGAAAGCTTTTATTGCTTTGCAATGAAATGTTGTGATTTAGCTTAAGCAAGCCAAATCTCCAAAAAGGTCACACATTCATGATTACTAAGACACTAAATGATTACTAAAACACTAGGTTAGGAATGGTGGTTAGGTAAGAGGAGAGTCAGTGAGGACCCCCATGCAAATGTTGACTGGGGGACAATTAAATGATTAAGTGATTGAAAACAAAAATGATGATGTAGTTTTGCTTCACTGAATTGTTGTGTTTTATTTGCTTTGTGATTGTGTTTTTTTTCACCTCAGTGTATTCACAATTATGCAAAGTCACATAAGAACTAAAGGTTAAAATTATATAAGTAAATAAATTACTACAGTTGAACACCCAAAAAAAATACTGTAAGCCACTTTGGAAAAAAAATTCTAGGTAACTTTTAGTTATTTATGAGGGAATCTAAGTTCTGCGTCACTCTTATCTGCTCGTAAAAATTCCTGCCTATACAAAGAAAGCTATTTACTCATGTTACACCACTTATTGTCAAAATGGGAGTGTCACTTTCCCATACAGGTTGAACAGGGATTTTCCACTCTTGTCAAATGCATGCAGTTAAATCAAGTTCAGTATCTTGGCCTACAACTCATGTTGTCACAGTACCTCATGCACCTCCAGATACATGAATAACATTCCAGTCCCTTAAGGGTTCATTTTGTTTCATAATTGTTTTATGTTGTTTTGCATTATGGTTTGTATTTTGTAGTAATAGCCAACTTTCACATTCCTGATGCCACAAGGGTGTAGATGGTAAAGAACAGAAAAATGGTTCCCACAGGAGGCCATGCTATTGAATCCTTGAATATCCATCCATCCATCCATCCATCTTCCAACAGCTTTTTTGGTCTGTGTCACTGAGCACCCTTATTTTTTTTTTAATTCATTGAAAATGTTTTGTGAAACCATTTTATTTAAAGAATTTCAATGAAATTAAGATTTTATAAGGCTTTTAAAGATTTTATGAGTTACTCATGTAGCCATCCTGTTCACTCCAGGGATTGTGAGGGTGGTCCTTGTGGCCGTACTCTGAGCCAGAAATACTACTTGCAGGGTTTACATGTACATAGGTTTTGCTCAGGACTCAGCCTTGTCATTTTCTGAGAGCAAAACACAGTGCTACACTTATGTTTGCTAAAGTCCTGTCTTTGGATCCATATATTTTATTTGCCAGAGTCCCAAACCCTGGTTAGTTTTTTCTCTTTTCCTGAGCCCTGTCTCTACATTTGCTCTATTTCAGCATCCTAATTTTGACCTTATGGTTTTGGTTTCTTTTTTCTTGACCCCTGGCCCCACCAATCCTCCACATCTGGGTCCTCCTCATAGATCTCATTCAGGAGCCACCCATCCAGTTAACAGACCCATGTCTGCTCACCTATTTCCTACAGTGTTATGCCCATCAGGCTCAGGTACGGTCAAGCACGGAAACTTGGTGGCATGGGTGGTATGGTCTGATCTTGTTATGCTGTGTGTGTTCTGTCTGATGTTTGTGTTAATAAAGCGAGTTTTATTAAGCCCCCTGAGTCGAGTCGTAACAGAAGACCGAACGGTAGGTAATCAAATTTGTTTCCTATAATATAATAAATACAACCAGGATCCTAGTGCAGCCAAACAAATAACCTGTGCAACGTGCAGGACAAGCAACAATCCGATAGGGAAGAATCCAAAACCATAGTCCGAGAGGCAGACAGAAACAATCGGCAACAGATGCGACAATTGAAGAGGTGACCAAAACCAAACACAGCAAGCAGAAAAGGGCAATACAGGAACAATTCAAAGGTCATTAACTGTTTAATCAATCTGAATTCAATGCTCATTAAGTGGCTTTTAACTTATGGTACCTCGCAATGATCTTGTCCGAGTGCAGTGCTTACATAAGAAGCAGTAATTACGTACAGGTGTTTGTGGTGTGAGGCTGATCCGGTGGGGCCATGACAAGTAAGCAGAATTCTTACTTGGGAAATCGACAAGCACAGTTGATATACTGTGGACTGTTGAATTGTTCTGTTAATGCAGAGGAAGTTTCTGTTTTTACTCTTAATGTTGGTTTGTTTTAGTAGTTTTTTTTTTAATGACACACTTGGTGGTGGTGGTGGTGGTGGTGGTGGTGGTGGTGAATCGGTCTGTGGTTTGTCACAGAGATCCTGATTCTGCTCTGTGTTGTTTTTTGTCCTTTTTTGTCAATGTACATTGTGATCGCCACACAGTGCTGTCAATGTGCATTGGGGCAACTGTGTGGAGAGAGGCACTATAAAAAGAAATTGAAGTGAATTAAATTGTGTTGTATAGCAGCGATCTTGCTTAGTATTTATCCCTGTTTTTGAGCTGCAAGTTGAAGCCACTGTTTCTCTTTGGTGAGGTAACTCGTCTGGGCTTGGCATAAGCTTATGATTGATTTTCAAGATAATTCTCTTTGTCATGTTACATAATTTAGCCGTTTTTGTGATTAATGCACCTGCAGTTTGGGTGCTGACTCTTTAGCAGACTATTAATCACCTCATGTTATTTTTAAAACTTGCATATTAAAGTGCTGATTGTCAGTTTTCTTTATATACTGCTAACAGCCATTCAACCAAATATAATTCATCTTTAACAATGTTTGTAACTCATCGTTTATTTCAAAGTTTTTCCTTTTGCATGTCAAAATAAATAAATTGTTTTCAGCTCTGTAAATCTATGCTCCATGGCCTACTCTTTCATTTAGTAGTTCCTTCCCTCTCATTTTAATGCAGTCATAGTGAAACTAAAGGCTGTAAAAAGAGATGACTGAATCCTGAGAAGCTGAGATCTGGAGGGACTGAAGATCAGGCAACTTCACAACAATGGCTAAAGGGGCATTTTTCAGCATTGCAATCTTCTTCCTTTGCTGCCTGTATTGTAAGTATTTTATTTCTGTAACTTGTTGTGCAATTGCAAAAATAAAAGATACATAACTTGTCTTATGTGTGAATGTGAGAAGAAGAAAACCATGACTAAGAGGAGCATGTGTGTGTTTTATTTTAAATGTACGCATAATTGCTTGCGGCTTTTAAGCATCACCAGTCATATCTTTCTGCTGCCCTCTATTATTTGTAATTAATGCATTTTTTATTCGTCACAATGGTCATACAAGATGTTCTGAATGAAAGGATCTTTTAAAAAAGTAAACATAAAATGCAAACAGTATCTATAACTGAGAAGCTTTAAATCTTACAATCTAAATTTGAATTAGGATCAACCAAAACAACTGTGAATTAATAATTTGCTGTGTTGGTCATCTGGTCTGATGCACTATCAAACAGGCAGTGGGCTTTATTGTCAAATTTCTCAATATTTTTTTAAATGTTCTATTTAAGACAAAGATACAGTAGCTGCTTATGCCCCTGTTAGCCAAAATCGTAAAGAGAGAGTTAACTGCAAGATCTTTTATGTTGTACAAGTCAGAAGTCTATATACCCAGGCAATCATACTTATTTTGTAGTTTTTATATTATAATAGAGAATCTCTACTCCTTATGCAGTAAATGCAACCAGAAATTTAGAATAGTGGAAAATATATGAGGTTATATTACTACAGTTTATTTAGTGCCTGTAAACAACAGAGCTTTTTTCCTTTCTTTGTCAACATCTGTAATTTTCATGTTGGAAACTCTGGTAGGTCTCAAGTTAAAATGCATGTTTTAACAGAGTTTGGTTTTTATCTACAAAAATGTGCTAATCATAAATATAGGTTGTCCTGTAATAGTGCACTTAGCCTTATGCTCTATACTTCTTGGAATAGGTTCCATGTTAATAGTTATGGAATATGAATGAAAAGATGGATCTCCCATAATAAATCTACAATATTGATACACACGTACTCTGCAATCAGTTAATTCATTTATAACTTATCTTACCTATTTTACTGTTTAATGATAATGCAAGTAGACATTGTGCTTCAATTTTACTTAAAAAGCATCATCCTCTTTTAGCTTATATTGTATAGTTTTAATTCTTACAGATCTTGCAACATGACTTATCCTTCCATTTCTAAACATCCACAACACTGAAAGAAATGAAGAGAATGGGTTAAGGATAATTGTTCTAAGAATAGGCTAATTTCTGTTTCTATACAAGTCAGATCTCTTTCTCAAATCCTTAAACTATAAATGAGGAGTACAATAAAAATTGCATATTTTCAGATGGAAATAATTACACACAAATCAACACATAAATATACATATACCAAAACATTTCTATTACAAACATTAGCTTTCATTAGTATCTATTTTTAAGGAGTTGTTGCCTTTATGGGAATATATTCTTAGGATTTAAATTCAAAAAGATAGAAAAACATACAGACAGACTTAAGTCTTTAGGATACAATTTTCAAATAAAATTAATATAGAACCTAATGATCTCATTTCTTGTCCCTTTCCACAGTCACCCATGGCCAGCAGGCTGTGGATTGCTGCCTGCAAGTCGGTGAGACCAAGATTCCAAAAAAATTTGTGAAAGGCTATATTCACCAGACCAGGGGTGAAGGCTGTGACATAAGTGCTGTCATGTGAGTAACTATTTATCCACCGTATTCACTTTAAGGGATATGGGACAAGGATACAAAGTTCTCAAACATGTAGAGCTGGGCAGTAATCAAACCCACATCCCCTAGGTGTGTGAAACAAGAATATTATCAGATAAGCCAACATGCTACCAATTTTCTTCATAATGCAGTTGCCCAAAAGCGCATAATATAGCATATAGCAGAACAGTACACATTAAACAATTAAAATTAGTGGTAAACTCAAATATTATGTCAAAAGGTTTTAATAATACCAGATCAACTGGGTGGTCAATTCACCAGGACAACTTGGGAAGTGAACATAATTAGTCCAGTCAACCATCAATGGGTCAGTTAGCAAGATAGCACAGAGGCATGTTAGTTATATACAGAAACCAGTTCTGAAAGCATACCACCACATGAAATAATAACCATTCTCTGACATGTCTGACATCATGATAATAACTGGCATGCCTGTTATTCCCTGGAGGAAAAATAATTAAATGAATGTGCATTTTTTGTACCCCAGCTTCATCACCAGGAAAAATGTAAGACTATGTGCTCCCCCTGGTGCATCGTGGGTGAATGATTTGATTGTCCACCTGCAAGCAAAACGTAAAAACTGCATACAGAACAACTTCCAGGTACTGCAGAAAAGTCAAAGTACCAGCTTAAAGGATTGCTTAATGTCTTAAAATTCATATGGCATTTCTTAGATGTAGTCTAATTAATAACTTAAATTATACATGTTGATTTTGTGCATTAATAAATCTGGCAAGAGTAATTGGCTCCTTCCTTGACCTACATCGACTTATTGATCTTTACATGTAAGGTTATTCTAGTGTTCAGGTGTGTTCCTTGTTATTGATTTCTATTTCATTGGTGTACAACTAAGCTAGTTGTCTGCTGTTTGTGTTAATATGATGTTTCTTTATACCCAGGAGAAATGGTGCAAGTTTCTCAAGCTGTGAAAGGTTGTCAGACCTTTGAGGCTCCACAAGGAAAAACATGACGTATTACACAGTGCAACCTAGCTATGCTTCTGCTGTTTGGTCTCTCTGCCAGGAAGGAAAACAAAACAGTGATATTCTCCTTTCACATATGCACTTTTTAAATGATTATATTCTTTAATATCATTTGTGATTTTTTTGCCCATGTCTTTTTTAAACATCTTATATTGTTTCTTACTTTTTACTGAGGTTGGAATAGTACCATTATAATACACATATCATTGTAATTGTATCTGTTTTTAAGGCATACTGAAGGCATTTTGTAATTAGGATATTGGACATCTATTATAATTAATCCAATTGCATAGCATTTTCTTTCATTTCTGTCGTTAATCTTTGGATAAAAGTTTGAATTTATTTTATATATTTACTTTGTAAATCTAAGGCAGCTAACGATCAACAGATAAAACGTTTATTTTACGTGAAACATATTTGTATATGAACATCATTATAAAAATTAAAAAGCAGCCTTTGTCGTTCATTTTTCTTTTGATGCATGAACACTTCCAGATTTTTAAAAAGCCTAACAAACCGTGGATGTCTTTACCAGTGTCAAATTTGAATTTCCTCCCAGACAGTGATCATAGACAAATCCCTTTCTCTGATTTAAGTAAATATATATTAATGACTATTATGTTATATACATAATGAAAAATTCACATTTCTTTGGTGCAAGCCACAAAAAACTCAAAGTAATGCAACACGACACTACAGATCTGTGAGAATAAGCTATTGTATTTTTTAACTAACTTTCCACTTCCTGTGGAATCTGCCACTTACACATTTGGGACTTACACATTTGCACACTTGTCTCTGTGTGCAGAAGGAATAGCATTCATAGGAAACCACATCCCATCAAGTGAGATAATAATGTGCTTCAGACATGTTTTGGAATAGATCAGACATCAAATGCCCTCAGTGTACAATAGTAGACACAAGTGAAATTTATTTAAGAATTGGATTTTTGAAATAAAAAACAATGAAAGAAAGGATCTTACAAAAGCCAGAGTGAATAACAAGAGCCAATGATGGGGAAAGAGTCAAGGAAACACTAACATTTCTGACAGACTGTGAAGGGGAAGTTACGTTAGTGTGACTGCTTGAAGAAGTGGGAGTGATCAACGAGACAAAAAAAATCTTAGAGTGGGCAGACATATCGGCAACCACAGGAATGCAAATGTTAAATTCAATTAAAATGTCAAATGAAATGTTTCTCTATAAATATCAAAAGGCTTTACCTTAAAACCACATAATCTTCAATACCTGCTCTGCAGTAAAGAAAAAACTTTGCACTTAAAAAAGTAAGTATACTGATTGAGAAGTCAAAGTGGAGAGGGGGCCTATTTATATGTGGAAATTTAGAATATCCTATTAATGTGATATTAATGGATGAATCATTTGAAAAAATAGTTTATTATAACTGTAAAAATCCAAATTAGTGCAATAATTCTTCAGTACAGCATCTTTTCAAGCAGTTGGCAGAAACATACAGTTTACAGACTGTATAAGAATCATTTTCAAGACGTTATCAAGACAAAGGCATGTCTGAGTGGGCAAAAATGAAAATAGAAAGTTTCACAAACTTTGTTTGGACGTACAGCTAAACGTGAGAGTAGCTAAGTGAAATTCCAGTCTGAGAAGTCCCCATACCCATATCCTTCTGGGGAAGTCCAAACTTTCATCAGGCAAAGCTGGTAATTTAGGATTTTTCATGGTGAAGTTAATTAATTCATATGAGCTTCTGCTGCTTAGTAGTTAAGCTAAAAGGCAATTTTTGGTTAAATAGTCCAAAAAATTAGCAATGTTTGTAGCATCAGATTTTGCTGTGTATAACTGATTGTGCAAAAACATATGTGCTCATTTTCTGAAAACAGCAACATGGACCATTTAGAGGCATAGTAAGACAGGCAAAGTGAGTGCAAAAGTGAGACAGATGCAATTCTTAGGGTTTTTTCTTGGTATAAAAAGTAGTTAAAACTAATATTTATGTAGCAATGCTTTAAAAGTAGATCTAGTGCATTGAAGAGCTTCTTGTTGAAGGTGAAGGAAGAAAGTGCTAAAGCGGGCCTGAAACTCAACATTAAAAAAAAACTAAGATCATGGCATCCGGATCCATCACGTCTTGGCAAATAGAGGGGGAAGAAGTGGAAGTAGTGTTTGATTTTATTTTCCTAGGTTCAAAAATCACTGCAGACGGAGACTGCAGCCATGAAATTAAAAGACACTTGCTCCTTGGAAGGAAAGCTATGACAAATCTAGACAGCATATTAAAAAACAGAGACATCACCCTGACAACCAAGGTCCGTATTGTTAAAGCTATGGTTTTCCCAGTAGTAATGTACGGCTGTGAGAACTGGACCATGAGGAAGGCTGAGCGCCGAAGAATCGATGCCTTTGAGCTATGGTGATGGAAAAGACTTTTGAGAGTCCCTTGGACTGCAAAGAGATCAAACCAATCTATATTAAAAGAAGTCAATTCTGACTGTTTATTAGAAGGACAAATATTGAAGATGAAGCTCAAATATTTTGGGCACACAATGAGAAGACAGGAGTCACTGGAGAAGACGGTAATGTTGGGAAAGGTTGAAGGCAAAAGGAAGAGGGGACGGCAGAAGATGAGATGGATAGACGGTATAGTGGAAACAATGAACATGAGTTTGGGCAGGCTCCGAGAGGCGGTGGAGGACAGGGCTGCTGAATTCTGATTGGGTGGCCATGGAATTATGCAAATTGGCAGAGATTTTAAGCGCCTTGATTAGTTCGGAACTCAAAAGAACTCATTAGAACCCATGAAGTTACAGTATCATTGGCTCCTGTCTTCTCATTGTGTGCCCAAAATATTTGAGCTTCATCTTCATTATTTGTCCTTCTAATGAACAGGCAGGATTGATTTTAATGTTAGAGATGTTTTCTAGCTCTCTGTTAATCAGAAAGCAGAGAAAGACGTGACGGATTCATAAACAACACTAGTGCAATGAAACAGTCCTCTTTTATAAAGTTTAATTTTAATGTCAGTAATGTTTTCTAGCTGTCTCTTAACCAGAAAGCAAAGAGTCATGTAATGCATGCCTCAACACCACCAGTACAATGAAACAGAGCTTCTTTATAAAGTTTAGTTTAATTTTAATGTTAGTGATGTTTTCTAGCTGTCTGTTAACCAGAAAGCACAGAAACACGTAATGGATTCATAAACAACACGAGTGCAATGAAACAGTACTCTTTAATAAAGTTTTGCTTAATTCTAATGTTAATGATGTTTTCTAGCTGTCTGTTAACCAGAAAGCACAGAATCATGTAAGGGATTCATGAACAACACTAGTGCAATGAAACAGTCCTCTTTTATAAAGTTTAGTTTAATTCTAATGTTAGTAATGTTTTCGAGCTCCGTGTTGACCAGAAAGCACAGAATCATGTAATGAATCCTCAACAACACCAGTACAATGAAACAGTGCTCTTTTATAAAGTTTTGTTTAATTCTAATGTTAGTGATGTTTTCTAGCTGTCTGTTAACCAGAAAGCACACAATCATGTAATGAATCCTCAACAACATCAGTACAATGAAACAGTGCTCTTTTATAAAGTTTTGTTTAATTCTAATGTTAGTGATGTTTTCTAGCTGTCTGTTAA
>JAACJT020001593.1:0-14562 GCA_009936485.2 Gymnarchus niloticus | reverse complement strand
CCTTCGATTATTTAGTAGGTCGTGATACTCGTCTGTTCACTGTGGGCCTTCGATTATTTAGTCGGTTGTGATATTCGTCCGTTCACCGAGGCCCTTCGATTATTTAGTAGGTCGTGATACTCGTCTGTTCACTGTGGGCCTTCGATTATTTAGTCGGTTGTGATATTCGTCCGTTCACCGAGGGCCTTCGATTATTTAGTAGGTCGTGATACTCGTCTGTTCACTGTGGGCCTTTGATTATTTAGTCGGTTGTGATATTTGTCCGTTCACCGAGGGCCTTTGATTATTTAGTTGGTCGTGATACTCGTCTGGTTTTATCCTCGTTATTTTCCACCGGATATTCCAGTCTAGTCAGCTACCAGCTAGTGATGCCTGCTGCTTAATTCTTACTAGTCCTCCTTTTTTGGAAGTGATGTATGCTGTAATTCACCGAATGTGCTGTAGTGGGGATGCGTGGTGGGTCAGGACCCGACTGTAGAGGTCTCACTCCTCAGGCCCTGTAGTGGGGATGCGTGGTGGGTCAGGACCCGACTGTAGAGGTCTCACACCTCCAGCACTGCAGGTTTGAATCCGGCTGCTTTCGCTTTCTTCACTTGACATCTTCTCCGCACGTTGGTCTGGGTCCCAAGTTGGCACTGATTCCGTCCATGGGCCAAAGAGTTGTGCTTTAGGTGAAATGGTATCTCTAAAGTGCCATGCACTGAGCTGGCATCCCATCCAGGGGGTCCCCACCTTGTACTCTATGGTGGGCTGGCATCCTATCTAAGGTTTCTGCTTTTTTTTCTGCTTGGTTGATTTCTAGAGTAGCCTCCAGTGTTCCATCAGGCAGTAGCTGGTGGTACAATTTTCAAAGGAAGGCCCATCTTCTGATGAATGTGTGACAGTGGGGATTCCACGGTTTCGGCCAGCTGTGAGGAGTCTGACTGCACACAGCTCGTGGTGCATGAGACACTGATGTTTATGATTGTTTAAAACCATACCTTCAGCTGGAAATCTGCTGGCCTGAGCATTTTTATTGGTCCCAGATTCGTTATTAGAATGTTCTGGTCTTTCTGATGTGAAAGAGCAGAATCTCATAACAGATCATTCTGATGTCGATGCGCTGATCTCTCGTACCGCGACAGCTGCGACAGGTCACTCTGACGCCGGTACGCTGATCCCTCGTGCCGCGACAGCTGCGACAGGTCACTCTGACGCCGGTACGCTGATCCCTCGTGCCGTGACAGCTGTGACAGATCATCTGATACATAATAAGAGATACATGACTTGTAGGTTTTCTGCTAAAGCCACTGTGTTCATTACAATGCATGCACATGAGTCATGTGTGAGCGT
Source organism: Gymnarchus niloticus (assembly GCA_009936485.2). Classification (NCBI taxonomy): domain Eukaryota; kingdom Metazoa; phylum Chordata; class Actinopteri; order Osteoglossiformes; family Gymnarchidae; genus Gymnarchus; species Gymnarchus niloticus. Next base: position 13,230 of record JAACJT020001593.1, on the reverse strand, counting down.
CAGATACACGGACAGGAACATCTCACGTCAGAACCATCGGCCTGTCCTGTCATAGCAGCTGAACTATGACGACAAAATACTGCCATTGCTCTTCCCTTACTGTAGGGGGCAGTGTTCAACACAAGTGGTAATGTTTTGGGTTTTGGAGTCAGTTTAGGGAAAATTCTGTGGGAGGGGTGCAAAGTGTAGGTGGGTGGTGTCTGTCGCTACGGAGATCATAGGAAGCTCACCGCCAACTCCTAACCCCCCTCCCCCCTTGTGGCCTCCTTAACATCTGCAGCTCTGTAATGTTTGTCCTTTGATCCTACTTTCAGCCCTACCCACCAGCCTCAAGTGTTTAGAGGCACTTTCACCTCATCAAGCATCTCCAGTGGTAATCCTTCTAGATGCAGCTAAAATGTACCCCATTTGAAGTACCTGGCGTTGTGTCGATGTTCAGAAGAAAATCACGTGCTTTGTTCAACACTAAGAAAAACTGCCCCGTTTTTGTTTTTGGGAGAGCAGCTCAGTACGATTTGTGAGTCATCAAAATCCTGGAGGTTTTTTTGTGGATTAGAGAACATTTGTTTTGACAGCCCTTTGTCCTTAGACTCATAAAGAAACAACAGTGTGTGGTCTTTCTTATTGAGGGGGTTTGCCCATATGCGGTTGGGCAAGGCACAAAATGCATATATTCTGTTACAGAACACCCCTGCTAAAGATGTATTTCATTACATACAAAATGCCAGTGCAAATCATGCGTGAGGCTGCACTGCATACAAAACACAGACACACAAGAGCCAGCAGATATAAGGTCTCATGTCAGATGTGTTGTGAATATATGAGCTTTTCAAGTACAGCATATGCTATACACACATTCTATGGTATATGCTATAGTGGTATAGTTTAGATCTCAGGGAAAGTTCTGTTCCTCGTCTCGGCACGTTTCTCTGCCATTTCCAGTGTGTCACTGGTGCCATCATCCACTTCCCTTGAAACAGAGCCTCGCAGCACTGCCTTAATTGTCCGTCATTACCATAAAGCCTCGACCGCCTCCTCCCAGGAGGAGCCAGAGCTCGGCAACGGGAGAATTTGGCTGCTTTTTCGCAGTTTTTTTTTTTTCAGCAGCACACTTCCAGCCCGGAGCCCCCCCACCGTCTCAGTTTTCAGTCAGGACGAGAGCCGAGTGCTCATTCCTGCCCCAGCGACACGGCCGATGAGATTTGGAGGCATAGCGAGGAAGAGGAGGAGCAGGGAGGAAGGACCACGGGTCTGAGGAGAAAGAGCTAGCTTGGCTGCTGCTCAGTGATCCACGGCTTCGTTACGAGTTGTGGTCGCCGTTTGGTCGGGCAGATCTGGGGAGGGAGAGATTTCATGAGACTGAGCCGCTCGGAGGGTCGAGCATTTCGGCAGCATGCGGAGCGACCCCGTCCTCTTCGCCTCGAGGGGTGAGTAGGTGCGCGTGCGCGCACGTGCCGCGGGGGGGTGCCGGTGTGTCCTGATGATGGAGGGAACTAAATGACGGGGCGTCATAGTGGAGGTAACTGAATGACCGGGGCGTCATGATGGAGGTAACTGAATGACCGGGGCGTCATGATGGAGGTAACTGAATGACCGGGGAATCCCGATGGAGGGAACTGAATGACCGGGGCGTCATAGTGGAGGTAACTGAATGACCGGGGCGTCATAGTGGAGGTAACTGAATGACCGGGGCGTCATGATGAGGGAAAGTAAATGACCGGGGAATCCCGATGGAGGTAACTGAATGACCGGGGCGTCATGACGGAGGTAACTGAATGACCGGGGTGCCTTAATAATAAAGGTAAATAAATAAGAACGGCAGTAGGCCATGCACCGTTCACCTAATGTCCTCTGGATGAGTAATTCAGCTTTAGAAATTGGGGAAGTGCAGGGAAAAGGCGACAGATAGGCACTTAGGGGAAGGACAGTGAAGGTGCTTGATATGAACAGAACATTTCGACATGTTAGATGCATTTGAAAAGTCCAGGTGAACGACTTGGTTAGACTCGTGCTGTAGTCTGTAGTACACTCAGTCTAAGATTGAACTGAGGTGTATATGCCGTACTTTCCAGTCTAGTACACCTTAATGTTTACAGATATGCAATTAAGTTAAGCTTGTGCAAAGTTGTAGTACTTATGGGATGTTGAAATAGACCTTTCATTAATTTAAAATATTTTTGATAACTTCTGGTTGTGGAGTGCTTTGGTCAGAGAGAGACCTGCTGCGTTATCTGTTAACTGTCTGTGGAGTTATACTTTGGGTGTACCTCCTGCAAGCTGAGACCTCTGTAACTCTCACACACACACCCACCCTCCCTCTGTGTGTTACACAGTCACCGGTCTGTTCACACCGTCTCTGGCCGTGTCTTTAACTGGTACCAGTGTTGCTCCACACCACATGTGTCCCTCCAGCTGCCTCATGATAGCTGCTCAGTTTATTCAGACTTACACACCTGGTGCCTTACGGTCATAGTATCGCACAGGCGGTTGTGTTGTCATAGACTCCGAATTTATAAGTAGTGTACTCGTTTTTAGGAGTCAAGTCCTTAGTAAGGCACCATCACGAATCACGATAAAGTTAACTTGTCTTCCTGTAGCCGGGAGTATGTTAAGGATGGGTGCTGCCCTCGGTTCAGTTTCTGACATGTCCCTCAAACTTCAGTAATCTTTTAATTATCCAGAAATATTCTGTTCCTTCTGCACGGTACGTACATCATAAACTGAGCTCATGAAATTGCTGGCGGTACATAAGTACTTAATCTGTAATCTTTTATTTAAAATCTAGCAAAACAAAGTCCAGCATTGCATCTATGGGTGGAGTGGTGTTTTGTTCCATGTCTGTATCGCCAAATGACTCTTCTGAACACACATTGCATTCATCTAATGCTCTATGTGTGCTTGCAGTATACGCTGTGAGACCGTAGTGCTGTAAAAGGGAAGAGTGTAAGTGTTAATGTGTGTGTGGCTGCTTTCCTGAAGCATTCATCCTCATGCCGTTAATTAGCACTGTGTGTTTGCTTGATGTGGCCTTTGCTCTCCCGAAGCGTGCTCTTGCTGGATTCTCCGTGATCACGTTATTACAGTAGGCGTTCTGTCAGCTGCTCAAAGCTTGGTAAAGACCCATGTGGATGACAGGGTGTCCCTTGAAAAACGCTCATGGTGTATTGGGTGTGGCCACCGGTGCCGTATTGAGTCACCGAACCGCAGATTGGTGGCTTATCCAAAAGCAACTGCACAGGAGAATCTGATGTGAATGGTGCGGCGTTACATGCAGAAGGTCAGATCCAGGGGTTAAAGTCTTGGGGGTGCAGGGGGATGAGCTTGGAGTGTCAGTGTTTACTCTTGGGGGTGGGGGGAGTCGTGAGTAGAACAGGCAGGCTGCAGCTCAGAGTATCGGGCCGTCTGAGGGAGGATGGTGATGGTGATGGATACACACGGTCCCACCCCCCCTCTCGCGGACACCCTCTGAATCAGTAAAAGGAGCCGGTAGCCTGAGAAACACTACTAAGTCTCAGCTGTGGGTTTCGGTTCCTGCACATAACTGCCTGCTAGACTAGCAGCTTGTACCTGCTTAAACCTCTCCCTGGTTCCCGTCTGGCAGCTCGAACCCGGCTAAACCCGTCGCCGGATCTTGTTTGGAGATCAGCTTAGGTCCAGTGCTGACAATGAGTCCTCATCTCATTATGCTGAGGTGCAAAGACAAGCTGTGAACACGGGGACCGACCTTGTCGCAGAGGGACCCGCTCAGATGAGCAGATGGTACATCGGGTCCCAGAAGGCTGCTCTAAAGCACAGTCTTAAAAGCCACCCGCCACTTAAAAATCCACACCGCTGGCCTCTCCACACTCCCCGGCACCCTCCTCCCTGTGGCTTTCATTCTGAGTGGCCTGTAATTACCTCTCAGAGATACAGCACCATGCTTCTTGCTACAGGGACTGCTCAGCAGCAGGATGCATTCCAGAGCTGAAGTCATCCAAACGGCTCCAGGAATAGCCTGTTTCTTGCTATTTCATTCAGCGCTCATTTGGAACTTGCCTGGCGTGCCTCAGCTTCTCGTGATACATTCAAGAGCATACGACTTCACCAAAAATGTTTTTTTTTTTCCATTCAGGATTTAAACCAATGAGCCTCTGATGAAAAGTCTACATCTACACCTCATGAGCATCGATGGCGAGCACTGATTAACACAGTAACCAGAGAGGCCCGGTTTTCATCCTCGGTTTTGTCTTTGTTTCCTGGGGGAGGCAAAAGCTAGTGGACAGGCCTGGGAAAATGGCCGGAATGAGCGAGTGTGGTAGACAGACGGCAGGCCAGACAGCAGCAGGCCCAGTGAAGGTCACGGCAGGACTTTGGGCTGGGAGCCAGTGGTCCCATGGGGCCAAAATTCTCAGGAACTCCAAAGACAGCTGTAAGAGTGAGGGGATTGGTTATTTTTGTTATGATAGCACATCCCGTTTATAAGGTGGGTTTGGAGCCACGCCTGTCGGCCTAATCTCCAGGATTGTACAGGCTGGGTTTCTTTGTCTGGCTTTCCTGAGAAGAGCTCAAGGAAATGGGACTCCAGAGATGAAGGAATTCCTACTACATCTAAAATGTTGGTCTGCAGGAGTTGTCATTAGGGCTTGTTCAGGGATGGAGCAGCTGCCTGCTTGGTGACCAGCTGAAAGCTAAAAAAACAGGCCAAGGGGGAAAGGGTGCCCATTAAGAGTGCCCCCTACAGGCGACAGCTGGCAACCAGCACTAACAGGGACCTCAAGGGACAACAATAAGTGCTGTGATTCAGTTCTTGCTTGTATTTACTGCACGGTTTCACCTGTGAAATGTTCTCTTTTATACGGTCTACACAGTCATTGCGCACAAGCAACAGAAATCGCTCGACACTCCGTGTTGTTTTAATCTGCAGCCATGAGTTTCTCCCCTTTGTCGTTTGAAACATTAATTCATATCCAGTAGAAAAGTTTGGCACGTTACGCTGTTTTAACTGATTCAGGTCTGTGCCGTTGGAGCCTTGCCTTAGGTGAATGTCGTTTGCTCTGATAAAGAGTAAATGATAAGCTTCAGAAAGAATAAGGAATCGGTTGTAAATAATGTATGTGTTACTTCTGAATGGGAGACGTAACGCCAGTACTGCAGAGGTCAAGACCCTTTCTACTTTTTTTTTCGGCTGAAGCATCCTATAGCCCTTTACTGCTTATCACCTCGCTGATTGTAATCCCAGCGTACTGTAAACACTCCCTGTTGATCCGGAGACTGTCTGGTTCAGCATCTGTGTTATTTTTAAGGTGCTTACTGTTTACCTGAGGTCACGTGATCTATCGGATCTGTCTCTCTCACTCGTGTGGTGCGGTGCTTGGCAAGGGTTTTGGCGATCAGCCGACCAGGTGGGAGGTTTGTTTGTTTTTACGCTTTGAGTCTGAGGCTGGTCTTCATTACACTGCTTTACAGAATGTGTGATTTGGTGCAGTGTGGATCGCCTCGTGTTTTTTTTTTTTTTTTTTTTTTTTTCCTTCTATCCTATCCTGGCCACTCTGCCTTCTCATATTTCTGTCCCTGGCTGATAAAGCTGTCTTTACCTAATGCCCCGATGGAGTGATTGAGCAGACGAATGTCCTTATCACACTAGCTTTGCATTGTTTCATTTTTGTGTTCGTCTCTCAGCCAGAAGGGATAGCTGGCCGACAGGATTGCTGTGCTCTCATTGGACATTTAAAGCTGCGGTCTCATCGCACATCACTCTGCATTATTTTGTTTGGAAGCCTTTGGTCCTGATCGGCTTCAGACGCCGGCACCTTTTCTCTGAAGGAGGTCGGGCTGTAAGCAGCAAGGTTATCTCGACTAGCTGAGTGTCTGTTTTCATTCTCCAGTCGGGCCTGCCTTTCGGGCGTGGTTCGTGATTAGCAACGCAAAATGAAGGCCGACCTTCAGAGATGTAAACTGCTTCTGTAGGTAGTGCTTAAGTCATTTCAGTCTGACGCCAAGTTGGAAATCACTAATATTAGGGAGAAAATTGCTCAGAAGGGGTCACTTAGCTGTAGATACTCAAGGCCTGTGGATGGTTTTGGTGTTTGGCCCACCTACTGGTTCCATCCGCGTTCGTACCTGTGCAGATGTGTGGGGGGCCCCTAAAGACCCTAAAACGACCCTAACGTGGCTGTAGCTCCCTATACAAGGCTTTACATTCACTTGCCTTAGCTAGTTGCTATCGTCAACAGTAGAGGTTACGATCAGAAAGGCACGTTCCAAGGAGGAGCTGATGTACGCATCCAAATTATTGGTGTTCCTCTAACGCCGGCCTGCACAGCCAGTTGGACATGGAGAGCCGCAAAGGCCCCCAAAGATGCAAGCCGGAGGCCGATTGCGAGAAAACCAAGGAGGGGGGGGGTTTCCGTCTGTAAATGTGCAGAGGAAGGGCCACATGACTCAGAGCCTGTTGTTGGCCTCTCTTGCTCTGATGCGTTGTCACTCGCTTAATACTAAATCAATGCACGAGTCCTGCGGATTTCAAGAACGTGTGGCCTTGTAAAAATTCACACAGTATCCATGTGAAGGTTCTGGCCATCAGCAGTGCTGCTGACCAGGAAGTTTTGGCAGGCTCTGCGGCTATTCTGAACACGGTCGACTCTTCTTTTCATTTCTGTGTCTCAGGTATCGCAGAAGGCTTACAACGCAGCCTTTGCGTGAACATTCGCAGCAAAGTCCAGCGTGTCTCTTCGCTTTACGTGTACCGTTAGCTATGCGTTCACAGAGAGTGTCCCTTATATTGCGGGATCCAAGATCTAAAGCCATGAGTCACGCTGGTTAGCTTTTGAAATCACTTGGTTTCCAGCCGCTATTTCCAATGATCGTCTGATTGTCTCCCGGCTCCTGTGGAATGCCAGGTTTTGCTTCTTTCCACCTTCCTGCCCAGTCTCGTCATCCTGACTTCTTGTAAGAATTCTGCTGTTTTGACACCCACCCCCCCGGTGGTTCAGCCTCTCTGTGTTGTTCCTGACTATTTCAGCCCACCTCTCAAGTTACACGCCACGTTTGGCAGCCGTTTACAGCGCAGCACTGGGGGCATGAAAGCGACCGCTTGCATCTGCTTTGGAACTCAAGCAGTGGAGTGAAAGCAGCGAGAGTGTTTTCCTGCTGACACGCGCTTTACGATTCGGCACACGACCCCCAAATCCCTCGTCAAGTTCCAGAAGCGACGGGATTGAAGTGAGAAGCCCAGTCTTTGTAGGTCTTGTGATGGTTTATGATTTCTCGAGGAGCGTCTGAAAAAGCTGCCCATTCAGGCAGGGACTGATCTGCGCCACCAGTGTGCACGCTTCGCCTCATTCAAGATAAAGCGTACACGCCCCACTTAGGGCGAAACAAAACAGACTTGATATGGAGGAAGTAGACGGTGCCTTCACGGGAACTGGAACCCTATAAGCAGGTGGAATGTTGGGGTGTGTTTCTCAGGAGGCAGATGTTATATAATTAAGCATAACAGTAGTACTGTAGGAGCGCTCATGAGGTGGCTACAGGAGGGAGCTTCACTGATCACCGATGGCTGTGTACAGTTAGCCCTGGAGAGATGACTGCAATCCTTTCTGTTTGCTTTTTGAGCCGGTCATGTGTTTATATATTGAGTTTTTGACGTGCAGGTCCGGAGCAGCCCTTTTGCCATTTCAGTATCACTTCTGATGGTCTCTTTCTGCCATTTCAGTGCCAGTTCTGACGGTCTCTTTCTGCCATTTCAGTGCCAGTTCTGACGGTCTCTTTCTGCCATTTCAGTGCCAGTTCTGACGGTCTATCTTGTCCTCTTCCAGCCATGGAGGAGCTGGTGGCAGAGCTGCAGGTCTTCTTGGAGCTGCTGGACCGGGAGTACCTCAGCGCAGGCGTGCGTGAGAAGAAACTGCACATCGCCAACATCCTGCACAGGATGCTGACAGCTCAAGGTCAGCCACGCCTCACTGCTCATCTGCCCAGTGGTGTCCCACGCCATCCAGGGCCACGCTTACAGCTGGGCTGCTGCTCACATGTTCTGGTCAGACTACACAAAAGCAAAGAGTCAGAGAGAGTAAATATGGAGGAAGAGGTAATGTCTGTTTGGGATGAAAATAGGATCTCCTGAGCCAAGGAATTCTCTATTATCCTCAGAACTTCCCTGTAGGCCATTGCATTGCATATTGTTAGACAAATGTTACTTCAATGTTATGGGACAGCGTTTTCCTATTCTTGAGTCCTTGTAAGAAACGAGGTCTTGTCAGTGTCCAGAGTGTGACAACGCCCCCTATCTCTCTTGGGGGACCCAGAGCCTGCCCTCAAGACTGAGATCCACAGCAGCCTCCCAGCCCCACCGCAGATGCCCCTGCCGGAGATTCCACACCCCTGGCTGGTAAGACCATGCCGTGTATCGACAAGCATAAGCCGCGTCACCATGAAGGTACACTGTAGTTACGTGCTGTTATTCCACTAGCATTTCTGTCTGCAAGTTCTGCTCATACGGATGGTGAACTGTCCTGTTACCTAACCATTTAATGTGTAACTATTCTCATGTTTGACAATTCCCAGAAGCTCCGTCCTCGGTTTCTGTTTGTTCCACGTTTGATGAGAATCACATCTGTTTCCCTTGTGGGGCATGGCACCCAAAACCACCGTAAGCAGTTTGGCCTGTGTGAACAGAGAGCTCAAAAGGTCACCTTTACACTGAGCTGTTAAACACGGAGGCGGTGTAGAGAGGCCTATAAGCACAGAGTGGGAGGTAACGCCTCAGCTGATGGTCTGATCTTCTCTTCCATTAACAGAATCTCAGTGGTGTTTGTCTCGAGTGCTCCTCAGAGCTGTAAGCCGGAGAGGTGTGGTCTCCTCTAATTGGAAACATCCTGGGCTATCCTCGCTGCTCCGGCCTGGAGCGCATGCTTCCTTTCTGGGAAGGCTGCGGGGAAATTGCACAGCGCCTTCTTGCTAAAATTATCTGTCATTACACAGAAGGTCACACACCTGGCAGGCTGTCAGAAGGCAAAAATATGACAGTTTCTGTCCCAGGTTTTTATTTAGTTTGCAGTTACGTGATTCTTTGGGTCAAACTGAGGTCTACGTTCCTGTGTTTAAGTGGTCAGGAATAAGACCGCCAGGGTGCCTTTAGGGTGTCTGTCTTCCAAACCAGCAATGAACTTGGGCCCGTGGAGAGGCCAGCCGTGGATGGAGAGGTTGTGACTTTGGGTGGAGGTAGTAGCAGTGGGAGGACTGGTTATCCCATAGGCTATGACAGCAGGGTGAGAGGCAAGCCACGGGTGGAGAGGTAGTGATGGCAGGTGGGCAGAGCTGGAAGTAAGCTTGTGTGGAGCTACAGTTCTTCAGCAGCTAGTAGACGTAGTGACACCTCAAGATGGCTGATCCTACGTCGTGTTTGGTTCCTGACGCCGTGAAACTACGCAGATTCTCTTAATCTGCAAGCCGGTTAGCAGCATGGCAGACGTTGGCACTCTACCCCAATAGGAAATAGGGAACACCTCTTTCATTTTGATCCAACGCAGTTGAGACGCAAAGTAAGACGACTTCCTCCTTCTGGGCCCCTGCCCTGTTATTGCATCAGCTCACGAGGGATCCCAGAGGATGTCCCATAATCAGATAACGTCATGGAGTGAGCTGACCTCTCAACGGTGCCACACTGGGGGGTCCATTCACAGTCACCTTCGAGAGAGCGTTCTGACGTGTACCTCGCGCTGCGACTTTGATGCCGTTTCACGTTGAAGGTGCTCCAGGAGGAATACAATTGGCTTTTGACAAAATCGTTTGTGTTTCAAGTCAGTGCTCTTGCATCACGTTGAACTTGTTAGCGTGAAACAAGAGCCTGTCTGGAAAATTTACTGAGAGGAAGTGCTCTGTCCTCGCCTTGACCCAGGATGCTGTGGTCTCACGTGGACTTGCCACAGCACGTCCAGGCATGGATCCGATTGTATCGGGCCAGCGATTAATTGGCCATTATCTTGTTGCTGACCCGTGCCGTTGGGCTTTTGAAAAGGGGGGTGTGTCCCACCACAGGGCCATTTACAAGCACTTTCAGACCAGCGTGTCTGGATGGAATTAAGGCTCTAATAGCCGGATCCGGATCTTTGATTCTGCCTTGGCAGCTCGCAGCGCTGCCGGGCTTCTTTTCGTGAGATGTGTCAACATAGCGTTCATGAGCTGAAGGCATCTTTGATTTGCTGGCTGATGAAGGAATGGCAGGAAGAGTTTCTCTCGTCTAAGTTTTACATTTTTTTTTTAACTCATTCTTGGGTACTTAGTTATTCACTTGTCCATATCAGCAATACCACATAAAACAGGAATCCGACGATACTGTCAGTTGAGAACACGTCGCGTAAATGAGAACAGAAAGGGTTTTTGTTTTGAAATCCACCTTGGGTTGTTTCTCTGGTCCTCTCCTGCCTCTGGTAAGCCCATCCTGCCCTTTTTGGCTAGATGCACCAGCCGTGACCATCCAGGTCCAGGTGGACATAGTGCTTCTAGTTCACATGCTACCTTCCAAAAGCGTACCAAGGTCTCCGATGAACAGCAGCTTGATCGCTGATGCCTTCAGTTCATAAACTGGATGGAAAGTTGAGAACTTCAGTCCTTCGCTGGAAGATACAAACCATGTGACCTCGGGTTGTTGTTTTAGTTGTTATTGTTTCCTTTATGAGGAGATTCATGCACAGCAGCGGAATGAAGACAAACAACTAGAAAATGTAGGTAAAATATTGTCAGTATTAATGGAGTAAATTGAGATGAACACAGTGTCACTTTTTAAAAACACTCTGTTTTATTGATAGCTCGATAATATTTTGGTTTTTGATTTCGTTGAATAATTCGTGACTCTTTCTTATGGTCAGTATCTTTCTGGCCTATGTGGATTCAGAGATGTTAGACAAAAGGCACAAAATCCACATGATAACCCTATTTCTAATTTAAAAAGCTACTGTTCAAAATTAAATATGAAGCTTATTTCAAGATGAAGAAATGAAGCTAAAATTGAACTACATAACTTTTAACTTTCAAATGTGACGAATTGTCATTCTATAGAAATGTCCATATTTTACCCAGGCCCTAACTAACCAGAGAATTCTGGAGATTAATGAATATGATATGGCCATAACTAGATAGAAATTCAATTTCAGCAAAAGTTATCTGTTATCCAGTAAGGAAGATTCCGTTACTTTCTGCAGCTTTTGGTTAAGCCGCACAGACAGCACAGAACATGATCCTCTCCTTCAGCTGGGGCCACGGTGAATATTTTCATACAGAGGTGTGTTTCATACGTTTAATATGCTCTCCACAGTTAGACACTCCTCTACTTATGAAGGAGGTCTGGTCCGACAAGAAGATTGCAAGTCAAAAAAATTTTAACAAAACTAAAATACAAGCTAGCAAGAAAGAAACTGAGATTGTAATCGTATCTCTGCGTCGAGCCACAGCAGCAAATCAGCTGAACATCTCAAATGACGAGTCAGCTTTAAAATTCAGAAGCTTTAAGTAAGTGAGACTTGGTGTTTGACTCTCCACTGTGGTGGAGTCACAGTGCTGTGGATTTCAGGAGGATGAGCAGAGTCAGTGTTTCGTTTCTTCTCTCCTTCTGAGTGGCTGTTTGTCTAGCTGTATAAATCTTTACGTTTGCATTTGGCCAACAGGATCACTTACGAAAGACTTCCTGAGTGCCTTGCTGCATAGATGCATGCCCGCAGGACCACAGAGAGATCATTCCTGCTGGCCCACAAACATTTTGTGCTGGCCATATGCCACTGGGAATGCCTTAGTCTGGAGCTCTGAGTGAAATGGAAGGGCTGAATAATTCCACATCCAAATTTACTTTGTATCAATGGCCCTGTAAATGAATTCAGTTGATTTGTTTCAACCAAAAATGAATTATTCTTAGTTCTGCTAAAGTTTACCTTTTACCTAGTTTTATCCAGTTTGTAAATACAGTAAAACTAGGTGAACTTCAGCAGAGTGAAGTCAGGTAGAAGCACCTCGTTCTTTGTGCTGTCTGTACAGTTGCTTGTCTGTCAGGCTTGTTTGCACTGAGCTGCACCGGAACCTTTCAAGGGCTTATGGTGGCTGGGCATTGAGGCCTGAATGAGTTCCATCTGTGTTGATGTTGGCAGCTTTGCCACCCCCCCCCAACACACACATACCCCAAAACAGAGGCCCTCGTCTCTCCAGGCTTGCTGACTAACCGACCCTGAAGAAAGAGGACTGAGTCAGACTGGCTTCGTTTGTGTTTCATTTCCTCAAGATCCCCTCCACCCCCGGGCCGGACACCTCCTCAGCGATTCGCGTCTTTAGTTAATCATTCCTTCTTTGTGTTCCTGCCGTGCTCACATTCCCCTGTCGCTCTCAAAGCCGAATTCCACTTCAAAGGTGTTTCTCCATAAATACGTTCATGAGGACCTTGTTGGGGGGGGTGGAGGTGTAAGTGTTGCGCTGCCGTGGTGAGGAGACCTGTCACGCTCACAGCGTGCTCCACGCTGGTATGTGCCGTGGGTCACAGACCCCCGACTTCCCCCACACCAGACAAAAACCTCTTTTCTGGATCATCTGTGCGGTCAGCTGTGTGTGGTTAGGACTTAAATACAGCCATGAAAATCTGAGCTATGTTGTTTTTCTGCTAATGGTTTGTTCTTCAATACGCTGTGATGAATTTACTCAGTGTCATTTAGTATAAAGAGGAAAAGGAGGCTGACCCTATCATATCTCCCAGGATGCCTTGCATGTTAGTGTCACCCTGCCCCGGCCATCCGTCATTCCATAGTGGGCTTTCCGCCCTGGGAATCCAGTGACTTCATTCTCCTTGTATTGGAAACAATAGGAGGGAAGTCCATTATATTTAATGAATAACAATGGGTCATAAGGGAGCTGCTGGTTGCTATGGTAACAGCAAAAGTAGGGCTGAAGAAACCCTTTAAAGGAGACGTAAACGTTTAGCCGTAGCTTGAGGAGCCCACCGCTGTGGTCAATCCACCGGCCCTGTTACACAAATGGAAAAGCTACTGGGGCGCCTTTTCAGGACTGTATATGTTGTGCAGATCTGCTGTGCCATCTGGCTGGCCGCTCGCTCGTTACTCCAACACTAGGTGTATTTTCCAAGAAGATGTGACCGTTGTATTTATGAATATCCTACCACACCCTCTCCCCACGCCCCCCCCCCCCCCCCCCCCCTCCCCCCCCCACGCCTCCCTACCCCCCACCCCGTCCTCTATTCTTCCCCTTCTTTTCTTTTCT
>JAACJT020001592.1:0-14571 GCA_009936485.2 Gymnarchus niloticus | reverse complement strand
AAGAGGGGATGGCAGAAGATGAGATGGATAGACAGTGTAGTGGAAACAATGAACATGAGTTTGGGCAGGCTCCGAGACGCGGTGGAGGACAGGGTGGTCTGGCGTGCTATGGTCCATGGAGTCACGAAGAGTCGGACACGACTGCGTGACTAAACAACAACAAAATTGGGCTGCAGCTTGTTTAATAAAATTTATTATAAAGCATCCCCTCTCACAATTCCTGAAAAGCCACTTCTTTTATTTCATGTTTTATAATAAGTATGAATGCACTTGGTTGTTCTTCATGCCTGGAGTCGAGATTTGACGTTAGGGTAGATGTTAACAGCCTACACTGAACATTCAAAAGCTTGGAAGTTCGCACCAACTGAACTCATGTCTAAAACCTTTTAGTCACTCAAGTGACAATTTTAAGGTTTCCACAGTATTAAACAAGCTACATCCCTGGCTGCCTGCTCTACACATCCTAACACAGGAATAAGCTTTCATAAGCTTTATCTATCCATCGTCCAACCACTTATCCTGGTTTGGGTCACAAGAGTTTTAGTGACTCTCACCTATTTTAAGGAATTCATTCCATTTTACCTATGAAATTAAAAATCAAAAACTGTCAACATTTAACATTTCTGTTAGCATGCAAATCAATATTAGCTAGCTGCCAAACAGGAAATTTTATTACAAGGTGTCACCTGACGTTGTTGACTTCTCATAAACTTTAATATAGTTTATTTAATATGATGTTCTATTATCTTTTTCTGTTTTTAAACATAATTTATTGTTGTTTGTTGCTGGGCAGCTAGTTTATTAATATGGTTTATTAATTTTCACCTTTTTCTTTAAATGTGAAGTTGATAGGTGTAAACAAAGAGGCTAAGGCCAAGGTATCATCAGAGGATGTTGGGATCCTAATTCCAGGGTCTGCTCAAAGACCCAAGGCTGTGAAGCTGGCTCCTGCAGCAAGGAGGACTCTGTTGGAGCCTGAAGTAAAGTTGGACTTAACAAAGACTCTAGACAGCAGTAAAACCACCACAGAGACACCTGTAAGAGGAACCTTACCAGAGACATTATTTCCACTAGCATTTACAAAGCTGGTTGATTCAGGAACACTCAGTAAGGAATCCTTACCTACTGACATGCCACCTCTGTTAGCCCCAAGGACAAAATGCAACCAAACAATGGGAAAAGCAGCCAAAAAAGAGATCAAGATAACTATTACTGAATCAGTGCAATCCACCATTCCATCTCCTAATGCAGATCTAGAAGGCCCCACAAAAGTAGTAAGAGGCACTGAGTTAGATGTTTCAGATGGAGAACTTGTGAATAAAACCGATGGATCAAAAAACTGGTCAAAAAGGACATGGATGTCAAAGGCCCATGACTCCATAAAGAAAGTTCTACAAATGAAAAGAAAACCATCTGTGGGAACAAGACAGTTTACAAACAAGTCTAATACCAAACTCGAGAAAGCAAATTCCACTACACTGCAAATGCTGACTTCTCAAAATGTGACACACAAGCCAGGAGAATTTTCAGTAAGAAACACCTCACAAGAGGTACTGCCTGGACATTTGCTTGAGAAAGAATTACAAATTAGAGGGAAAACAGAAAATATCACTGCACCAACAGTGCCAGCAGAGATGGAGAAAGATTTCGCTGTAGAAGAGACTTCACAAGTACTACTAACTTTACTGCCAGATGAACCAGAAGTGGAAAGGATGACAGCCGGGGCAGCAGAAAAAATGATAGTTTCAAGGGACAACATCATGTCACAGGGTGAGCGCCAAAAGACCTCGGGGAACCGCAAAGAAGAGTGGGACATAGCAGGCAGGAATGAGTCCATGAGGCTGCCTGGGGATTTTGAAGGACACGTGTGCAATTTAACCGTGAGAGGTACGGCATTGCTGGAGGATACTCTGGACTCCCCAGGAAGATCAAGCAATACTTCAGGTAACATTTAAAGCCTGATCACACTGACCTTTTTAGGGGAGTGAAGGCTAAGACTGGAGTTTGTGAAGGAAACCAGTCAGGTCTCCAGTCTCTTTCTGGGAATGTTTCTTATCTTTGCTCAGCTCAGAAGGGTTCATGAGCACTAGGGGAACTATACTGGTAGTCAAAGTAGTAGTCTGACTTTTTCCCTTAAAAATGAGTCTCTGTTTTATAGTTCAAAAGATGCCTACGAAAGTTGATTTCTGATTCTTTTTTTCAGCCAGCTTACCACCAAGACATGTTGATAAGGACACAGGACTACCCTACATAGTTGGCCCTCAAGGGCCAAGGGTAAGGAAACCATCTTTCTCACAGAAAAGATTGGCCACTGCAGTTTTGCCGTGCTGATTTCACACTTATTGATTTACTTTTGAGGTTTTGTCTCCATATGACTGTTCCCATTGTGGGTAGCACAGTTGTCTCACACCTCCAGTGATGTTTATTTTTTCATCTTCTGAGAAAACCTCACAGGTGAAGACCGGTTCACATCCTCTATTAATTATGTATCCCTACAAACAGTAAATCGTTAACACTTTCTCCTGAGGTCCAATTAATTCGGACTTATACAAATCATGCAAAGAAAATGCAAAGAAGCAAAATTAGTCGTTTTTTTTATTTTCATAAGGTGCTGAAATCGTTCTGTATGTCAAATGAGTTTCTGGTCAGAAGTAGAGTACCATCACACTACTACATTTTCCATCTGAGTTTGTGGAATTTATTAAATGAAGGATACATTCTGAGTGTGAAGGTCCTCGTCTTAGCAATACAGTGATCTGAGGACAATGCCAGAGATAAGCTTGTCACACCTGCCCTCTTCTGGTGTTTCTGTGCTATTACAACATTCTTTTCTTGGTAGTGTGCCTGACTGAAGCCGCAATGGTTCCTTGATACAGGACACAAGATTCATAGACACATGTAGATAAAAAGCTACATGATTAAAGGTCTTTAGTTTGACATTATTTCTTTTTCAAACTTAATACATAAAATATTAAATATTGGAGCCTTAGTGGGTAGTCCTGTTGCTTCACACCTTCAGGTTGGGGGTTCGAATCCCCCCTTCTGTGTGTGGAGTTTGCATGTTTTTCCCGTGTTGTGCAGCTTTCCTCCATGTACTCTGGTTTCTTTCTGCTGTTTATAGATCTGTATTTTGGTGAACTGGTGTCTCTAAATTGCCTGCGCTGTGGTCTGTGGGCCCTGTGTTGGACAAGCATGAGTGCCCCCTGCCTTGGGCTGTATGCTGCCTCAGCTAAGTGGCAGGAGCCCGAATGGCTGGAGAATTTTCACAGATGTAACTAAACTGTGACTGCCACTAAAATTACTTCCAAAGGTCAAGCCAAGGCTTGACACTTGTTTCTTCACTGATCTATCTTCATTAATTTATTATAAAGGCTATCATCTTACTCTTAGCATTTTGCATTGTTTTTCAGGGGTATAAGGGTCTTCGTGGCTTACCTGGACCACCTGGCTTTAAAGGAGACAAAGTAGGTACAGACAGAAGCCCCATTGTCCGATTATGCTGTTGCAGCTGTTGGGTCTATCTGTAAACCATAAGCCAAAAGGCAGCTGTGCTTCTTTTGGGTTTAGCTGATATCACATAGAGTGTCACACTGCTTTTCACATTTGTTTGTTGGCTCATCTTGCGTGGTGTCATTTTTGATTGGTTCTTTTCCCGGGATGCAGGGTTACCCAGGGGTTATGGGCCGCACTGGGCATACAGGCCCCCGGGGTCCGATTGGTCCACCTGGAATGACCACTGTAATTGCATGGAAGTCCTCTGAAGAAGAATGGCAGACCTTCAAGGTGCTACCAAGTCACGCTTTCATTATCTAAAGAGTTTGACATTGCTCCACACAAACACACTGTTTGAATGAATTGCCACTCTGAGCATATGTTAATGATATGGAAATCTGTAAACTGTAAATACACCTGTTTGGTAAATGATTTCTTTATGCCCAATTTCTCTACAGAATACTAAATTTTTCAAAGAGTTCATCGCAGCTTGGCCGGTATGTTTAATCTATGGGTAGCCTCCTCCTTTTTAAAATTTTCTACCCTCAGCAAGTTTTTAGGCACCAGGTATGAATTTGATTCCAACAAATTTCCAGCACCATCTGCTACATGGACTTAACTGATCAGTCTAGGGAATGAGCCCCAATCACAGCTCACTTTGCCCCCAGACCAGACTGATCTGATCACTTTATGGAGAATGAGCAGTCTTCTAGTTACCAAAACATAGCTGTTGAGTTTTAAAAAACTACATTATTGGTAACTTACTGTCTACACAAATCCTCAAGGAAAGAGGGGTCCCAAGACCTTTAATTATAAATTCTGTATAATTTCAATAATCCATACATTGTGTAGTAATAAAATACTCCTTTAACCAATCTTCATCTTCCAACGGATTCTGAACCAAAAATGAAAGAATGATCCACAGTATATCAATGATAAAATTTTAATATCAGTTATATGTAAATATAAATAGTAAGCAAATGTGCCTGTGTGCTGTGTTAATGTGTGTTATCATCAGAGAATACGGGGACCCCCAGGACCTTTTGGACTTCAAGGGGACCCAGGACCACCTGTGAGTATGAGGACACGTGTCATCGCTGTAATTTGTATTTTGTGAATACAAATTTTTATTTTTTTGTTTTATCTTCATCATCCACCGTGTAATCTGAAAATTATGTTCAGGTGATCGGTTGTAATCGTTTTTCTGGTTGAGTAGTTGTCCTATCAGTATTTATTTTATAAAATCTCTCAAATAACTCAGGACATTTCATTTGTGTAATACTTGGCTGTTATCCAAAAAGACAGAGCGTGGTATTAAACTTAAGTATCAGGGGTCCACAGACATGATCAGTTTACAGTCTACACTGTCACCTCCTTGCTCACATCTCTCCCACTCATGTGCCTCTACAACAACTAGGACATGACATCGAAAAACTATACCATGAAAAAAGCAATAGCACATTAATTAACATTACAGAAGTAAACAAAAGTGTGGACAAACTAATCACAATTTTTGCTATTTTTGCCTGCAAAGAAACTGTAAATATGAAAATTAGGAGCAGTCAGAAGCGCAAACCAGAACGATTCATCCAGGTGACATGAGATGCTATGACAAAGCTGAGAGTGGCCAGTGCTGTTTAGGAGGAAGTCCTAGTCATTTAATTGAAACTGCAACCAGTTCAGCTTTTGTCTCTTCTTCTAGGGGCCTCCAGGAGTCCCTGGAA
The DNA here is from genome assembly GCA_009936485.2 of Gymnarchus niloticus. Lineage (NCBI taxonomy): Eukaryota > Metazoa > Chordata > Actinopteri > Osteoglossiformes > Gymnarchidae > Gymnarchus > Gymnarchus niloticus. Next base: position 9,355 of record JAACJT020001592.1, on the reverse strand, counting down.
AGCAGGGTAGGAAGGGGTATGAAGGGAAACCCGTAGGTATCTCTCTTTTTTCAATAATTCACCATACAGATACATACAAAAAATATATTACACCTTTATTGCAAGTTGAAATGTTTCCTTCCACAACTTGGCCAGATGGCAGTTCATTGTACTGTAATTCACCCATAAAATCATCTTCTAACCTCCTATTCTGGTCATCGTCTTGGGACACCTGGAGCCTAACCCAGGTAGCATAGAGCTGGGATACACCTTGGATGAGATGTGTGCTGTTATTTAATACACACCTGATGCACTCTGCTAGAGGGGAAGGTCTCAGTACCCTGTGTGGCAAGGCCAAATAATTCATTCCACACAGAATGTATGACTGAAAACTAGTTTTTTTTTTGCTTGTTTTTGGATTGTTTTTTTATCCACCCTAAATATCCAAAGGAAATTATATAACTGTGTGTAAGATAAACAAGCCAGTTTTGTTATACAAAATGCCCAGATGTCATTAAAATATGAGGTCTGTACCAATGTTTGTTTTTATGTAGGAAGTCATAAAATAGGATTATGAAGCTCTGCTAATTTTTCTGACGTCAACATGAATGCCACACTGCACAAATTCTTAGTCATGTGCTGTTTATTGATGTTGATGTAAAACTCATATTGAGAAGAACTACCCATGGCTACATTTGGACTTGCATTTATTAAATGAAAATAACTCTTCATTGCTGGCATTCTCCATATGCCAATAAAGTATTAATTTGTCACAAAAACCCAATGAGTCAGTGGTGGTGCCACTCTGGGTGGAAGTTTTATGGGCCATGAGTCTTTCTTGAACAACCTTGGTATTTGTCGGCTGCAAGCACATCCCATGAAGTCAACAGCATACTTACATAACGTATACACAACTCTGTATGTCCCAGGGTCCTCCAGGGCCCACAGGAATTCCTGGCCCCCCTGGAAGACCTGGCACAGATGGAATTCCAGGAACAGATGCTGTTGATGGTCCACCTGGACCACCTGGAGTGAAGGTGAAAAACTTGCATCTTCAACATTTATAAGAATGTGTTAATGCCTAATATGTAAATATAAGCTGAATGGTAATGTTACTGTATCCACCATGAATTGACAGACTGGATTCAAATGCAAAGTCAGGGTCGTTAATCATGGTCAGAAATAGGCGGGATCAAAACCAGAACAGTCAAGATTTCCAAAAATCTGGAGGGGCATCCAAAACACAGTTGTGGTCACAGGGTAGCGTCAGAATCCAGAATGAGACAATCAGTACAGAAAACAAATCCCAATCCCAAGACAAAAGGACACAACAGACAGCTAGCAGGGATCATACACAGGCAAACTCTTTGACAATGAACCACTCAGTAAAGATGTAGAAACTCAATACCTCACAGTGAGGCAAGGAATTTAAAGAATTCTTAATTGTATACAGCTGGGCTCGATATTCAGAAGATGAGGAACAAGGGTAAGCTAGGCATGGAACTATTTTTTTAAAACTCTTCCTATAGACACTAAACATTAAAGTGTAATTTGTGTAAAGTTATTCATCCAGAGACGTAACTGCAATTTAAGATCTTCAGTTGTAAGTGCCTTATACAGACGCATAACAGCATTTTAGACCAATAACAAGTGTTAGTATTCAATAAACCATCTACAGGCTCCAGATGGTAGAAGATGATGTCACTGTGAAGGAGGCCACTTTGTATTCGTGAAGAGGTCTGCTACATTCATCCTTGACAAATGCAACCAATGACCTCAGCTAGCTGCTGAGCAGATGTCTCTCTGAATGGTTTGAGTCTCAGCACGATAGCCTGGCCAAGAATACAGGCCACTGGTGACAGAATTAACTGGCTGGTGATAATAACATGCTGTTAGACTGATGTAGGTAGAGTATTATCTGGCATTTTAATCACAATTGTAATAAAACAGGGTTTGTTAAAATTTTACCTGACAGCATGTTTTTTTGACTGATGCTCACCCACACATGCTTCTCCGTCCAGGGTTCAAAGGGCTACACAGGCGAGATGGGCAGCAAGGGGGACCTGGGTGAGTGGGTAAGAACAGTTGTCTTCTTCATGAGACTTCAATGGCAGCTCCCTTTCTAGATAATAAATAAGCATGGGTAAGAACAGCTATCTTCTTCATGAGACTTCAATGGCAGCTCCCTTTCTAGATACTAAATATCCATGGGTAAGAACAGTTGTCTTCTTCATGAGACTTCAACGGCAGCTCCCTTTCTAGATACTAAAAAAGCATGGGTAAGAACAGCTATCTTCTTCATGAGACTTCAATGGCAGCTCCCTTTCTAGATACCAAATACCCATGGGTAAGAACAGCTATCTTCTTCATGAGATTTCAATGGCAGCTCCCTTTCTAGATACTAAATACCCATGGGTAAGAACAGCTGTCTTCATAAGACTTCAATGGCAGCTCCCTTTCTAGATACTAAATACTAATTTTCTATTTGTCCCACTGGGTTTAAAAGTCTAATACTGTTTTTTAGTAATAACAGAAGAATTTGTTGTCTTTTAAACTGCCCCTACACTGAAAATTCCAGGATTAAAAACATCATTAAAACTATTAGGATTATCAAATAACCATAGGAAACCACAAATACCATTAAAAATCATTAAAAACTATTAAAGATTTCTAATAGTTCTGTAATGGTTTTAAATGATTTTTTTCAGCAGGGTTGTGGTACAATAGGTTCCATTACAAAAAGTTAAAAATCTCTAAAAGGGAAGTGTTGTAAGGGAAATGTATAGTAATATGTCTCCCAAATCCACATCAAGTGAAGAACTTCAGAAACACTGCAGGTGATACATTTCTGATGATGGTCTTTAACATGAGCTTTCACTGCTTTTCAGGGCTACCAAGGAGAGACTGGGCCTCAGGGAAGTAAAGGAAGAAAGGGTGAGCAGGTGAGCATCTTAATGACAGAACTCTGAGCCAAACCAGTCATTCAAATAGTTTAAAAGCCTCAAAGCATAGTTTAAAGAATATTATTAAAGAATATTATTCACCACATACTTCCATATGAACATATTTTATGACCTCTCCAGAATACTTAATAAGGCAAAACGTTAATTTAGTGAGAAACAACCTGGCACTGGCATGGAGACCGAATTTCTTACCAGATCCAAACAACAGCTTATTTTCTCCCTGAGCCATTCAGAAATTCACACGGCCCATTTTATTTTAGCCAAATGGCCCTGCATTCCGACACAAGTGAGAAGTTAAGTTTTGGTTCAGAAAGTCTTTAGCATCATGACATGATTAAAGGCGAGGTGCCGAAGATAAATATTCCCAAATTATCACCTGTGTGAATACCACAATGTTGAGCCGATCACCTGCTGCTTATTCTTTTTGGTGTCTGTAGGGGAAGAAGGGCGAAAGGGGCCGAATTGGCATTATAGGAAATATTGTGAGTATAACGTCAGACATGCCATTGGATTACTTAATATGAAAAAACAAAGCTATGCTAAACTCTCATACAGGCCTCAACAACATGTATATTATAATATTAGTTGAAAGGAGACAAATAAAAACACCACGCAATTGGGTTACAGCAGGGAAAAATATTCTATTTTTTTGTAATTAACTTTTTATTAACAGTTTTGGAAAACCAGCAGAACATTAATACAAAAACATTAACCCTTATCACATTAAGAACAAAAGTCAAAACCAAGGAAAACAGTTGCCCAGCACATTAAATAAAAGACAGAAATGAGGAGACGGCCACACATATATGCACATATACATATATATACATAAACATACCTAGACATGCATATACACATTTGCAGAAACATGTATTATGGCAAAATATTCTATTTGGATATTTGACTACCTCATCAAAATACCATTTACATTTTCCATGTGAAAGTGAATGTTTGGCCATCATCAAAACAACTTTTACATTATCTGAGTGAAAGTGAATGTTTGGCCACCCCATCAAAATGCCCTTTACAGTATTCATGTGAAAGTAGATGTTTGGCCACCTTATCAAAATACCCTTTACATTATCCTTGTGAAAGTGGATGTTTGGCCACCCCATCAAAATGGCTTTTACATTATCCATGTGAAAGTGGATGTTTGGCAACCTCTTCAAAATACCCTTTACATAATACATATGAAAGTGGAAATTTGCTTACTTCATCAAAATGGCATTTGTTCATTTGAAAGTCCGTATGAATGCTCCACAAAAGTAAACTTGCCTGGACTAAAACAGAGTTTTAAACAGTAGAAGGCTTAATGAGTTTTCTTTTATTTTCCAGGGATTCCCAGGACCAAGAGGGGCACCAGGATTTATGGGAATTCCTGGAATTATCGTGAGTACCAAGATATCCAGGCATCTTTGATCTGGCTATGACGTCTGCAAAAAAACCCCTGATTTTCCAACTTTTGAAAGGGTGATACTGGACCCCCTGGATTTACTGGACCCCCAGGACCTCCTGTAAGAACCACTTTTTTGTCCCTTTTTTACAAATCACACTCTACCGGTGAGGTATTTGCCCAACTGAGTAATCTGCTCCATATTTTTTAGGGCATCATGGGACCAAGAGGGATAAAGGGGGTCCCGGGAGTCAATGGACCTCCGGTAAGAGCAAATGAAGCAGTAAAAGCAGATGGAGAGAAAACTACATCGCACCACCAGCATATCTATGACATGTGATTGTACTTTAGGGCCAGCCGGGATTTCTAGGACCCAGAGGCCCAGCTGGCCTGCCAGTGAGTATTCTCATTTTCACTGATATTTATCTGTGCACCTGTTGCATTACATCATTTTGTTATTCTTCAGCACACTCCATTTTGCCCTCTGAAGGCCATATTGGTCAAGCAACTGGATAAGCCAGTTTAGGAAAATGTCTGCTAAGTTTAAAAAAAAATACCTCTTTCCTACTTCTAAATCTAGGTAAACTATGAAAGGCGAATGATGGTATAGGGAATGTCCTACTGAGATTAGCAGGCTAATGAAGCCCTCTTGATATAGAGCTTTTTGAACTGCAATGAACAAGCTTGTATTTATTTACCATTTTAAAACCTAATGTAAGATTGCCTCTGTTTGCAGTTTGTTAAATGAAGGACTTTTATTTAAGGTTTCTTGCTGTTTCAACATCACTGCTTGAGCCCAGGTGTGCTTTCATGCAGGGTGAGTCTGGCTCACATGGCACCGTTGGATTTTCTGGAGTACCAGGTCCACAGGTACAATCCCATAATAATTATAATTGCATTGTCTATTTATATGCATCGCAGGAAAATGTAAGTTTCTACTTGAAGATAAAAATTAAAGAAATCCAATGTTACTGCCCTGTATTCTGTTTATATCAGAAAATAAGTTAATGTACCGACTTTTTGTCTGTTAATGCTGCCTTTTGACACAAGTATTATCCATTGTATTCGCAAAAATACAAACAAACATGCAGGTGAACATGATGGATCCTTAGTGTGCTGTTTATAGCATTCTTGCAACACAATGCAACAATTTATTTACTTTCGTGAAAATTTTGAAGGCAGAGATTTTGTTCATCCAACTGTCAGCTCTATCTGAGCACCATAAACACACTAAAACAGGAACCTCTGTTTATAACTGGGATTGATTTTTAAATGTGATAAAAATGTTCCAGCTTGGCAGTGTTTCATCATGTTACTGTTTAGATTACAGATGGCAGGATGCTTTACTTTCACTGTCAAACAATCTCTGCCAATGCTCTTTGCAAGCCTATCATTGCATCACTTGCTAAATCTTCAATTTTTTATGGCTATTATTTCATTCCACTTTCAATGTCAGATAACATTTGTATTGCTGTCTTTTGAATTTACGTGGAGCATTTTGATATATATTCACACTTTGACTTGTTTGTAACACCCCAGGGAAAACCAGGGAAGGAGGGATCCCCAGGTCCCAAAGGAGATCAAGCAAGTTTTTTTTCTAAACTACATATACTATGGATGGATGGATGGATGGATGGAGATGTAAGTGAATGCAGAGCACAGACCACCTTGAAGGCTTTGGATAACGTCAGTCCTGAAGGGGCTCTCTGTGTTTCTCAGGGAGGACCAGGTGATGAGGGTGAAATAGGGGAGCCAGGACCCCCTGGTAACAATGTGAGACTCTCCAGAGCTTCACTTCACCATTCCACACAAATGCAGAGTTTTCCATGAAGCCATGAAACCTTCGGATTCTTCTCTCAGGGCTTCAGAGTCCTTTGAACAGGGTTGATCAGAAACTCACCAGGATTCCATATGTACAAATGCTTGGTATTTGCACATTCTTCATTTCTTTGGGTAGCCATTTTTGATCATTTGGCAATTACCTTTTTCTCATGTTTTACAGGGAGTCAATGGGCAACCAGGAAAACCAGGACCCTCAGGTGATCCCGTAAGATTTCTTAATGCCATTCTTTCTCTTTTTCCACCCTTTTTTGCATTATTAATTACTATGAAATTATATAAAATTGTCGGTGGTAAAAAGAGACATTTAAAATGCAGTAAACAGAACAGAAAATTACAGATGCATATTGCTGTATGCATCTGTATACAATGAATTAAAAAATTGTCCCTTGTTAAGTCTTTATTGAAACATAACTATGTCATTAAAACAGCATAATTATCACATTAAAGCAACATAATTGTCTCGTTTTCACGAGATGTTTATAACACGTGCCAGTTGAAACCAAATATCTGAAAAAAGTGACTTGAAAAAATGAGTTAGGATAGTTTCATGAGGGCAAAAATTTAAAAAGCGGTGCTGTGGAGGGACATGGATTTTGGATACATCAATAAATGCATGGAAAGCTGGCATTTTAAGTCATGCAGTGGAGCTATTTTCCCAAACTGAATATCAAAAAAAGGACCATTCTACAATCCTTCAACTTCTCAGAAATGTGCACACATCTGTATTTCATGCCTGACAGTACAAATGTAAAACACTGATTTTTCATTCACCATACTATATATTCAGGAAAAAAAATAATTATCCCTAACTGATAGATCCAAAAACAATTTCCATACCTAAGTGACTTAAAGCTAATATACACTGAACCCTGACTGTTGACCCAACTTGTTTTGTATGCATGCTCTCTTGGAAAGAACGAAACACAATGAGGTGGAAAGACCATCACCTGTCATGTGTCACAACCATCTCGTAAAAACAAGATAAATATGTTGTGTTAATTATGTCATTATAAGAAGATAAGACAGGCAGGTGTCCATATACTTTTGGCCATATAGTCTGTGCACTTATCAGAGAAGTCAAGAATTTATTGCCATTTTACTCTGTACTGTGTTTTCCTTGAGCTTTTCTACTGATATCCCTTAGGCTATGGCTGAGACGGATGTTTATCTCCAGTGTACTTGTGTCATCCAAAGATAAATAGTAAAACGAGTATAATAATAGTTCTATCATCAATGTAATGTGCAAGGCTGAAAGTGATAGAGAAACCTATATATATATATGTTTTTTTAATGAAGTGGAATGTTTTGTGCAGATAGCGTATGATTAGCCCATAATCAAAAAAAGAGCTGTCTGCCTGTGCTGATTAGAATGTCAATTCTGCACACCTGGTACCAATGTGGACACTTTGAAGAAATGCAGCTCAACGGGCATAATAGTCACTGAGCAGAAAAAAAAAACAAGATCAGTTCCACGGAGGAGTGTCACTATTGTTTATCTACTTATGATAAAGAGTGTATCCCTATATGATGATGTGCACGTTTTGCAAGTTTTTGACATGGAATCTTAAAAGCTCTTCACTTAAAACTAAATACTAGATAAATAGGAATTGGTTTTGGCTGTGACAGAATGTGTAGATAACCTCAACAAAAAGAGAACAAAAAAATGAGTTTGACTGCATCACTCTGAAGAAGCAATAAACAAAGGATGCCATCTATGTATTACTGCATGTGGCTGACAGACCTTATGAGTTCAGCATCATTTTCTTTCGGCTGCTCCCATCAGGGGTCACCACAGTTCTGAACTGTTCACCCCAAGTATTTAAACTCATCCACCTTCACTAACTCTACCCCCTGCATCCTCACCATTCTGCTGTCCTCCCTCTCATTTACACACATGTATTCTGTTTTAGTCCTACTGACCTTCATTCCTCTCCTCTCTAGAGCATATCTCCACCTCTCCAGGGTCTCCTCAACCTGGTCCCTACTCTCACTACAGATCACAATGTCATCCACAAAGATCATAGTCCACGGGGGCTCCTGTCCGATCTCATCTGTCAGCCTGTCCATCACCATTGCAAATAAGAAAGGGCTCAGATCCGATCCTTGATGTAATTCCACCTCTACCTTGAATGCATCTATCACTCCTACCGTAGAGCTCACCACTGTCACACTGCCCTCGTACACATCCTATACCACTCTTAAATACTTCTCTGCCACACCAGACTTCCTCATACAATACCACAACTCCTCTCTAGGTATCATGTCATATGCTTTCTCTAAGTCCACAAAGAAACAATGCAACTCCTTCTGACCTTCTCTATACTTCTCCATCAACACCCTCAGAGCAAGCATCACATTTGTAGTGCTCTTTCCCAGCATGAAACCATACTGCTGCTCACTAATCATCACCTCCCTTCTTAACCTAGCTTCCACTACTCTTTCCCATAAATTCATGGTGTGGCTAATCAATTTCATCCCTCTGTAGTTACTACAGCTCTGCACATCCCCCTTATTCTTAAAAATCAGTACCAGTACACATCTTCTCCACTCCTCAGGCATCCTCTCACTCTCCAACATTGTGTTAAACAATCTGGTTAGAAACTGCACTGCCAGCTCTCCTAAACACCTCCATGCTTCCACAGGTATCTCATCTGGACCAACAGCCTTTCCATTCTTCATCCTCTTCATAGCTCTCTTTACTTCCTCCTTGCTAATCTGTTGCACTTCCTGATCCACTATCCCTACATCATCCAGCCTTCTCTCTCTCTCATTCATCAGCCACTCAAAGTACTCTTTCCATCTGCTCAGCACACTATCCTCGCTTGTGAGTATGTTTCCATTGCTATCCTTTATCACCCTAACCTGCTGCACATCTTTCCCAGCTCAGTCCCTCTGCCTAACCAATCGGTATAGGTCCTTATCTCCCTCCTTAGTGTCCAGCCTCTCATACAACTCGCCATACACCTTATTTTTAGCCTTCACCAACTCTCTCTTCACCTTATGCCTCATCTCCTTATACTCTTGTCTACTTTCTTCATCTCTTTAACTATCCCACTTCCTCTTCGCCAACCTCTTCCTTTGTATACTCTCCTGAACTTCCGCATTCCACCACCAGGTTTCCTTGTCCTCCTTCCTCTGACCAGATGTCACACCAAGCACCTTTCTAGCTGTCTCCCTT
>JAACJT020001591.1:0-14578 GCA_009936485.2 Gymnarchus niloticus | reverse complement strand
AATAGAAACAAGATATGCGGCTAAATAAAACTGTTCTGTGATAAATTACCTTTACTGGACATTTGTCAAATTTTGCTTGGACTTCAGTGAAGACGGGGAGGTTACATCATTCCTTTAATGATTCTATCACTTCTCAAGCAGAACCGCAAAATAAATAAATTACCCAGCTAATAATTTTAGGTTAGCACGATGTTTTTAAAACGTTGTTTTTGGGTTGTTAGAACGTTTTCGTCCAGTTTTCTGGACGTTCCAGGTACGTTTTTGGGCTTTTTGACGTTTTAGAAACGTTCCGTTCAAGTCTCTCTCTTTTTTGGTTAAGTTTCCTGATTCACGTTTTAAGAACGTTACAGGAACTTCAGTTATGTAACGTTGCGACCGAACCTTGTAAGAACCTAATGAGAACGTTCCCTGTGTGCTGGGTATAAACGATAGGGGAAAAAAAAAAAAAAAAGCGAGAAACGTATAAAAACTGGATGGCGTGCAGCGGCTGTGTGCAGCTGGCGTTGCAGCTGGTTTGAATGTGACGCAGCTGGGATGTGCGGATGACTGCTGGAGATGGAGGCCGTATCGACACGGTGCTCAGCCGGATTGGTGACACATGACAGAAGTGCTGTGGAGAAGCCGAGACCTCGTTTTCCATTCGCATGCACCGCGGGGCATGAAAGTGACGAGCACTTCAGAAACGAGAGCAACAGCAATCAAAGCTCCAGAGTAATCTCACAAATGTTTACCTATGATTGCTAACAGAGAATGGGGGAGGGGAGGAGAGAGAAAGTGTCACTCAAGCTGAAGAAAACAATCGCCTGTCATTGTTTAGTGGGCACTGTCTCAACGACAACGTAAGCGGATTTAACGGATGAGCTGTATGGTATATGTTTACGGCTTTGTACGTCTACGAAATTAACGCCTTCGTTAGTTTATATGCGTATTGGGAGAATAGTGAGACTTGACTTCTCTCAAATGAGTTATTTTATGCTTGAGAAATTCCCTCACCCTCGTTCTCAGTTCTGTATAATACACAGGCTTTTCGCCTTATACCCGTGAGACAGAATTGTAGTGTGAGAATAAATATAGTTTGAAATGTGCTGATTCGTGCTAATTTTATTGCAATAGTGAACATAATGTGAAATTCCCAAGGAAGTCCCATTTGAATTGCTGTCATCTTACAGAGAAGTTGTCTTTATAAAAAGAGCGCGGCATATTCAGGCTTCACAAAAACCGTTTCCCTCAAAACTGAAGGCCTTTTTCCCCCACATGCGATCAGTTTTATATGCAAATGACTATGGAGTGCACAAGCCTTTGTGGAAATGTTTTATTAAAAAGATTGCAAAAAAATGTAATCACTCTACCGAGACTTAATGCATTTTGTGATTTTTTTTTTTTTTTTTTTCTCCCCTTAAGACAATCAATTTTCATAGCATCCTATAGACAACATTGACCTTTTGAAGTTATGGACCTCCAATCACAACATGAGAATCAATAACGGACTGAATGAAGTAAGGAAATACTTTATTAAATTTCTGAAAAGACTGCATTGAAACATTTACGTGAACAGCTTTCCTGGTGACTAGAGAATGCGAGTGTGACAGTTACTCCTCCCAGAATAGTCTTGAGTAGTCTCGAGACTGGGTGAATACCTATTAACCCCGGAGGCTTGTTTATATATGCATGTCAAATGGCAGGCAGCAAACAAAACACACAATCATTAATATCAAGCATGACTGAGTAGGTGAAAACTACCAGACATTATAATTCATAATAAAACTACACCGTGTAGTGGGAGGAGAGCTAGCTACATTTCTTGGCCCAAGGTGGTAGTGGTGGGTCAGTGAGGACTGATTGGCACTGATTGGATGACTTTGACCAAAAAATTGAGTGCTACTATTTAGCATACTCCACAGATTGTGGTCTGTGCTGTTTAGGATAAAGACCCCTTGGTTGTGATCATCTTCCCACACTCTATTATTATGGGCTGGTGTGGTCCCTGCAGGGCTGTAGCAGCCCCCCACACAGCTGTGATTGTTGGGAGGATGACAATAGCGATGCCCTTAACAGTGAGACCCATCCCTGCCCAAGGTGTCAGTAATGTCTGCTTGGCACAGATGCTGCAGGGTGGTCTTGGTGCCTGGGGTGAGCAGTAGTACATTTTAAAGGTGTGACTTTGAGGAGCACCTGATGGTTGGTGGATCTGGTGTTGATTAGGGCAATGGCAAGAACTTTAGGGATGGTCACAGAAGAATTGAGCAAAGCTGCAGGTTGTTGAGTCTTGGCTTGGCTTGGGGCATTTTCCAGTGGGTAATACCTGCCAGGCTTTTTTTTATGGATTTGTTGACTTCGTTTAATAGGGTCTGGCAACCTTTTTTTAAGGAGGTCCAACAGTCCTTACTGAGAACTTATTTTTTCCTCTTCTGTCTAGACACCTGAAACGTCTCTGAGCTGTTCTGCCTCACCCAGAGCTTCTCTCGAACTCACAGAATATGCAACGTGTGCTTGCTGTTCTATTGGCTAGGGATGTAAGGGAATGTTCGGATGGGAGAGCATCATTGGAAATAGCAGGTAGTTTTGGAGAAGCTGCAAGGCGGCCTATGTCAGACCTCCATCGCCTCCTCAGGAGACATGCTCTTTTAGATGCAGGGTGGTGATCGCATCATCCAACCACAGCTCTTGTGCTGTGCTCAGGGAACAGGAGTCCACAAAATTTTGAGCCAGTGTCCAGCCAGACTGAAGTTCAGTACCTTCTGAAGGTGTCACAGATGGATCATATATCTGTTTGTGCAGTTGTGGCAGTAAACCTTCAGGCAGGGTTAGGAATCCAGATATGGCAATCCCCAGTAGCTGTGTTTGCTCACAGGCTGCTTTTGGCTGTATCTTTGCTGCTGTGGTTTGTGCTTGCGGTTCTTCCCTGCTGCACTGTGCACCTTTTGACCCTGGGCTGGAGTAAGATGAGCGTCTGAACCCTCTGTGCTGTCTGGTGTACTGTGCATTCAACCCCCTTCTTCAGATGTCTCCAGCAGTTGCTTGAGAGGAGATGGTCAGTGATCTTTGAAGTCCATTGCAGTTCTTACAGCATTGTGACCAGTGAGGCATGGATACGAGAGAACAGATTTTTCTCCAACACATGCAAGTTGTCTTTCTGGGTGCCATAAATTAGTCATATTAGTGTTTAGAAGTGCATCCTCAAAATCTAGCTATTGTGTAATATTCTATTTTCCACAATATCTTTGAAGATTTGTGTCCTATTAGCTAACTGTAATTAATAAAGGTTATCAATTTATTACCTAGTTGGGAAATTTGCATTGTTAGAATTAATCTCTTTCAAATGTAGTATATGTTTCAATTGCTTTTAAAATGAATGTAATTTCCATATTCTGAATTGTCTGAACACCAATACAATGAGTATGTGTATTTCATCAAATAACCACAAAGGGGCTCCCTTGTGACCACATGGTCCAAAACCTTTGCATAGTTTATTTGCAGGAAGCAGCAGACTGGTTCCAGACAGTCTCTTGAGTAGCTGCTCATGTTCACCTATGACTTCAAACTCGTAGAAAAATCAGCTTGTCATAACGATGTGACAAAGAGGAATCCATCCCTTTATTCCGAACAGTGGCTCAGTCTGATTCTCATGGTGACACAAACCCTATCCAGACATTAAGCTGGACCTCGGTGCCTCCAAATACTCCAGCTTCTGCCCAAACTGCACTTAGAATTTTAATGAATCCTCTCCTCACAGAAGCTAGATTTATTCAAAACTGCCCTTTTCACTTTGTGCTGGGTGTTGCCTTTATCTCTAGAATGTTCTGGCCATGATAGCTAACCAGAGCCATATAAACAAGCTTCTTGCATATTGCTGTTTTATTTTCCTTTTCCAGTGGAAGTTTGTGGATTACTTCTTGATGTTTGCAAGGAAACCGGACATGAACAACTGCCAGAAAAGTTTTGCATGTTTGGTGTCCCCCCCCCGACAAGACACACAACTCCTCATCATATCTGAATTGTTTTTATCCCAGTTAGGTGAACATGGTTGTCCTTTTATGAGATTGAACAATAACAGTGCTGCTTGCTAACAAATGAGGAAGCAAAGTTAAATGGCAATGACTTCATCTCATCTGACTCTGACTAGTTCAGCGGCATCCTGAAACATTCCCAAAGCAGCTGGCAGATGATATTCCTCCAGTGTGTCCTTGGTCTCCCCTAGGGCCTCTGACCAGTGGGCCAGGCTTGGAACGGTTCCCTTGGTAGCCATCAGCATAACATCCTTATGAGATGCCTGAACCATATCAGTTAATTCCTATACATCTGTAGGAGCAATAGCTCTATTTTGAGGTCCCTCTGGATCTCTGAACTCCACACCCTGTCATAGAGATTGAGTCTAGCAACCCTGTGGAGAAACCTCATTTCAGTCTTTTGTGCTACTGACCTTTCGGTCATTACTCACAGCTCATGATCACAGGTGAAGATAGTTGACCAGTCAAACTCTGCCCCTGTGAGTCTTCTCTTACAACTTAAGTTCCACTTTATCGCCACAGACTGATCAGGACCCCTAAAACTGCAGTCACTGGACTGCTCTGCCTGTCAATCTTGCATTCCTTCCGACCCTCAGTTGTGAACAAGATGCTGATGCTTAAAGACAGACTCCTCCCCCCTCACCTGAAAGAAGCGATCCACTTTTTCCCCGAGAGGATCTCCAGCTTTCAGTATGTTTAAATGACTTATCATAATGAGATGCTATCAAGGTGTTCCTCTGGAACACCGTCTTGATCAGGTCTTGAAATTAAATGACTAGTTATTTAACGATATGACAAAATTGTGAAAGTTGTACACAATGAGACCTCACATGAATAATAATACAAAAGTGGAAATATAGTGAATAAAATACACGTTTCCTACCTTTCTTGTTTTTTTATGTTGCTCAGATACAGAATTCTTCAAATTGGGAAGAAGTAGAATTGTTTTCCTGATTAATTAAACTATGTACAGTGTACAATATGGTGTAATGTCAATTTAAAACTCTTGCTTTTCTCATTTACTCAAGGCAACCGAAATATTCCAAAGTGACCAAACAACAGAACCTATGACTATTTCTGGTGGTTATTAATGCATGCTCATTATCCCAAAACAGTTTTTTGGTATTTGATGATCTATGATATAATGCTTGTCAAAAGTAAGGATAAACCAGATGTAGCGCTTTGTGTCCATCTGTATTTTCCTATTTGGGTGGTGTGCAATCATCTCCGGAGGCCGTATTTCATATTACAGGTCTTAGCAAATCTAACCTGATTGAAACATCCCTTATTTAACAGCTGATTACCAACCATACTATACGATGATTTTAATTTGTACTCTGATTGCCTACCCACCGTGTGAAAAGTGTGAGGATGATACTTTGTTAGTAGATTGCCTACTGAGGAGAGATCATTAGGAAAAATCATGTTTTACTGCTAATTGCCCCATATGTCCTTTCAAATCAGTCTTTAAAGGAAGAGTGTTTGAGGATTGTGAGCAGGTTTCCACGTTAGCATGTTATTAATGTATCATAAGGGATCACCTTACTTCCAATATGAAATTCAGGTCTAATCCCTCAAGCAGACCCCAATCTGGAGGGCGTAGGGCATTATGGTGAATGTACATAAGCAGATTGTACATAAAAGGAATTCTCACCTTATGTTTTTGAGTTCAAAAAGGTGCATTTTTGATATTTTGAAAGTATGTTTTTTGTGCACTGTTTATAAAGGATTCTGTGAAATACTCAAAACAAGGATCAGCACTGATGTGTAATGATCAAGGTTATTTCATGATAGAAAATTCCTAATTTCTGGTTACCCTAGTGATTAAAAAAAAAAAAAAAGCTAAACATTTATTCAGTTTATGGAAAAAACCAAGCATTGGAGACAGTTGTATAGATTAACATGACAACATAAGACACTCCACAGTTATTTGCAGCAATTCAAATACTACTAATGTTTATTTTAGGCAAAGCTTTGCAGATTCTTAAAATAATGCAAAGTTGAGCAGTTTTTAACACTGTACTACCGGCTTGATGTTGCTTTATTACATTTTTTTTTTCCTCCCATACACTAAAACAGAGACAAACATATTTTTTGCATAATGTATCTAATAGCTCCAAGGTAAATAACAGAAAGTTAGGTTCCTTCTGGCAAAAATAATCACCTCTGGGAAAAGTTTTTTTTTAATATTGATCTTATAATTTCACAGCTTCAACACTGAAGAGAAATCTTGCAAAATGTCATTGTTCCAGTAGAGTGAAACAAACAAGATTCTTTTTATTGAAACAAGTTTGTTTCAATAAAACATTTTTTTTGTTCTGTTACTGTAGGAATTTCATTTTTTCCACAAAGTAATTTTAATGTCTTGGGGGTGGAGCATACACAACAAAAAACATTATGATGTCACATATCACATGTTTAAGGCAGCTTCTCTCATTGCGTCAAATGGATACAAGTTATACCAAAAATAGCTTCATGCATTGTTACTCTAGCTCCCTTTACCTTTGACCGTCCTAGTACCTTTTAATATTTTGTTTTATGTCATGCTTGACAACCTGATCATTTCTATACATGAAATCTGTTCTACCTTAGTCAGCAATAACACTCAATATACTAAATTAGACATCACCTGAAACTTGTACAATGAAACATTTGCCCCCAAACTATCAAAGGAGCTTTATAATAAATAATGCCAAAGAGGGGCGTGTCCCGTTATGGGTTTACGTCCTTTCTAGGTTGTCAAACAAGTTGTGTTTCTTTGTACTATTAATGTGAAGATTTAGCTGATCACAGCTGAGATGAAAGCCGAATGTTGATTAGAGTAGTACACCTGAAATTTGTTTTTAAAATTCTACAAGAGATGCGCTTGTATGCATTGATTTGTCATTTTGTAAAATAATCAAAAGACTTCTACATTGGAGGTGTATTTCAACTTAGGATGTACTGATGCAGCTTAATTTTGAAAATTTCTACCTTTCAACATGTCAAGGACCAGAGATGCGCAAGTACACAAGATAACTAGCTGGAGGAGGGATGGACGAACAGACTGACAGAAGATACTCGTGTCAAACCCACTAAGAAAAGGTTGTGTACATCAGGGGCTACAGACATTTAAAAAAAAAAAAAACTTTTGGAAAACCCAGGAGATTTGAAAGAGTAAGCCAGGGGATGACCAGTCTGGCTGCTAAGTCAGGAGCGAAAGACAAAACTTGTTTACCATCTTCACATAGGTAAAATCGGTGTTCTTGTGAGATGAGGTGAGAAAATGGCTATGCCTGTTTACGTACCTTCCTAAAGAAACATCTGGGATTATTGA
Source organism: Gymnarchus niloticus (assembly GCA_009936485.2). NCBI lineage: Eukaryota > Metazoa > Chordata > Actinopteri > Osteoglossiformes > Gymnarchidae > Gymnarchus > Gymnarchus niloticus. The sequence continues at coordinate 7,255 of JAACJT020001591.1, read as the reverse complement.
TGAAACAAAAGCTACACTAATACAATTAAACAGAGGTGAAATGAATTGGGGTGGAAAAAACTGGTCACCTGATTCTCCCTCCCATTCAATAATATGCTATAATAATATTACCTTGGCTATGGTCCTGAGTCACTTCTAAGGCCTCAGCTTGTGTGCAAAAGGCTGTGTGAGTCGACGTCATATCAGTTGTTATTCCCCCTGATTAGGGTACCATCACTCCCCTTTGGGCCTCTGCAGTTTAAGGCAAATTCTCCATCTATCCATCTTATAATCGCTTTTCCTGGTCAGGGTGAAGCCTGAAGCTTGTCCAAGGTAGCATAGAACTCAAAGCTGAGGTAGGCTTTGGATGGGATGCCAGTTTGTCACAGGGCAAATTCACAGTGACACACAATCATAGACCACGGGCATTTTAAAGATGTCAGTTATCTGCAGAACTGTGGGAGGAAATCCGTGTAACGCAGGGAAAGAATATAAATTTCACACAGCGAGGAAAGTGTTCATCGCTGAGCCACTTACCTGAGATCTCATTTGTCTTTAATGATAACCCTGAAATTGTTTGAAGTCGTCACGTGATGAAAAATGTTCCTTAATGTAACTGTGAAAAATAGAAACCATGCTAAGATCTTAACCAAGTTTGCATGGGTTTAATGTAAATTCCTGGCATGTCCATGCTGTGCTATAATTCACACCATCAATACCAGAATGCTAAATGCAGGAATTTTCTGGCTGAAAATTTCCTTGCTTTCTGTTGGCTTGCATGAGTTTAAATGCAATTCAAAATGAGTTTTTTTTTAAGGTCTTGCCTTCCCCTGAGATGTGACTTATCTGACTGCTAGAGACTATCCAGCTAAACATTCTAGTTAATTCAGCTCCTAAATGAATGCACTGGAAGACGACCCATAGTGGATCTTCAGAGATATGATTTTCAGTAGCCTGTCTACAGTGAAGGTGCTTTTTCAGAATGTATTGCACTGCTTCTCTCATTGTTGACCCACTGCATGCACACTACGCATCTCTCCAGATGGCCAAGGATGACTGTGATAATTAATCCTTTGGCATGCTAGCTTCCCCGTCTCCGAATAGTCCTCTGTATAACATCTGTCCTCGTCTCCCTCCTGTCCCGATGAGTACAAAACCTGCTTCTTTCTCTGCACCTCCATTAATGTTTAAAGCTTGGCACCTTTACAGATGATGTGGCAATAGTTCACCCTTACTGAAGACACTTTATGTAGACAGTTAAATCCTAACTAATATGCTTCAGTCCTGGCTTTATTACAGCTTCAAATATGAAATACTTTGGGTACTTTTTGACAGAAACTACATATTTCTGAAAACAATTGTTTCACTACGTGAGTATCCCAAGAGCTGTAGGTTCAATTTCTATCCCCATGCTGGTTGTGTGTTTGGATGTCTTCCTGTGGAATCTGTGGGTACTCTGGTTTTCTCCCGCAGTCCAAAGACATGTGGTGATGTGAACCGTGTTACTCTACAGTATATTGCCTATGGGCTGTGGGCTGTGACCTGTGTCTGTCTGTGACCAGTGGTGTACTGGAATCCTGTGCAGGGTGGTCCCTGTCTTGAGAGCCATCTGGATATTGGCTCTAGACTCAGCCACTGGCTGAGTGGAAAAGCAGTGATGAATGCTGTGCATATATTTAAGAGTACATTTGTGTATTTAAATTGCAACACGTGACTTTCTCTGCAAGAGCAGTAAATATAATTTAGCTTTATCTATCATGGGGTAGCCATGGTTTCAGTTAAAATAGCAAAGAGCCAATAATTCCATTATCGTACTGCATGTATTGTGGATTGACTTTATGCAACCTCCATTATGAATGATGTACTGTCAATTTACGTAGAATTTGACAACGCCTATCATATACTGGGGAAAATACACTTTGTAGTGGCAAGCTTTTATTAAAACATCTTCCTGAAGTAGCCTGTTTCAGAAATTCTTGAAGCATCAAATATATCTGGCAGTTAGTCATACAGATGAAATGCTTGACAGAGTGCTCAAATTTTAAATACCCCTGTTTAATACAGCAATCTTCCTAATGACATATAGAAACAAAAAATGTACTATTGTGAGAAGAATCTTCTGTTATCAAAACAAACTGTGTTAGCTGCTGATTTTTCTGCTTAATGAAATGCATTAAATTTGCCATTTTGTCATTTCAAGCACCTTTTGAAACTACGATGCTGCACCTTCTCTGCACTGCTGTAAGTCGGCTGAAGTAGATGAGTGTGGCCATGATAGGGTTAACATAAGCTGTAGGACTGGTACTGGTTGGATTTATAGGCAATGGATTTTACTGAAGACATTAATGTCAGGGGTAAATCTACTATCATACTGTCATTAGAACATTAGAACCTCAATTCACTATTCATCACTGCTGGAAGAGGCAAAGAGGCCTTCACAGTGAGATTTAATTAAACAGTATTATTTACTGATGGCTAATGTTGTAGAAATGGGGAGGGAGGACCAAGTTAGCATGACAGTGTTTAACTAAAAAGCAGATGCACAAAAATTCTGAGATATTTACATAGTTCTGCACATAGGACACTCATTTGCTAGGCATGGATATGGAAGACCCAGCTATGAAGTGAGTGATGCAGCAGTTTAACGTTGCAGTGCTCTCTGGACACCGTTCACGTTGTCTTGCTGCGCCGTCTCATCTATCCATGCCTGGCCGATGAGCGACAGTCCTGAAGCTCCCTTTCCAGAAGACCGACTGCACGTTGACTATCTAGTCATTTGGCTGCACCAGAGTTTGACAAATGATGGTTCAAGATGGTCACTGGCCATAAAAAGGTCTTTACCGGGTCTTTAATTAACTTGATTTCCTCAGACCTTCTGTAATAAGTCATGCGACTTCTGTTTGGTAGCCATGGAGTGCTTGGCAGCATTCTGACTACGCAGCTCATCACTGCGTGGGCTCTTAATTAACTACATAACTGCAAGCTTGGGGAAGTTGGCCATTGCATCTCTCAAAACATGCCATCTTGGTGTCTGGCCCCAAGCTGTACCACCACAGCCGTCCCGTTGTTTTGTCATTTTGAATCCAAATTAGTTTCTTCTGGCCTGCCTCCCCTTCTCTGGTTAGGCTCCTTAAAAATTTCCCAATCGGCAATTGTCTATAATGTGAGTCTTTCATATGAGGTGGAAGACTACATCTGGCCAGGTCTCTCTTGACGAGTTCTAGTGGGTCGCTGTGAGACCTGTCCCCGTGCCAAGCTCTTAAGGGTGATATAGCCATGGTCCATAAGATAATTCTATTACAGGGAATAAGCTTATAAATTCAGAAATACATTTCCAGAAGCTACAGTGTCATAAAACCTCTTTAACAACAGTTAATGAATTATTTTCCACCTCTCTATGGACTACGTTCCCTGCTGTTTTTTGCTTTGAAAGGTTTTCGAGTAAACAGAAATCTCAAACTCCTTAATACTAGCTGATTTAAATCTCATCACATAAGAGCTTCCAATAACAACCAAGCAATAATAATGAGATCCCTTCAGACTGTGCAGAATGTAGCTTTTTTTTGAAAGGGGATGGCTCCAAAGTAAGGGCTGAAAAGGTCATCTTTGTAACTGTTGGTGTCGACTCTATGTATTCCTAATTGTGTGTCCTCCTCCACAGTCAAAACAGCACTAATCCTCTTAGCAGAAAAGGAACAGGGACGTAAAGATGAGCATGACACTGTGATATCCGCTATAAGTCTATTTGATGATGAACTTCCTGATAGTTTGTATAAGAATGTCCTCATATTTTACAGAATTAGATGCCTCTGCAACATGAAAAGTACCAAATGTGCATTTAGTAAAACATACAAATGTTTTAATTGTGACTCATTTTGTTAATAAAGCACAATGGGTTAAAAGCATGATTATTCCCTGGTGTATGTAGTATAAAAATGCTTAGATCTGTAAGGCATGTTTGAAAAATTCCAAGACTGAATCGGGGAACGTCAGGAGAGAGGAGAGACTCGTATTGATCAGAAATTCCTATATTGCATGTGGCGCTGTTTGGCGTTTAGGCCTGGGGCTGTGGTCCTACGAAGAAATTTCAAATCTTACAAATGGCAGCTTTACAAAGATGTGTTTTTGTGAAAGAACAAAAGAATAGATTTCAAGTTTGAATTCTTTGGGTGCTTAAATGGAATTAATATGATTTGTCTAAAACAAAATGACAAATAAGGTCAGAACATTTGCTAAATGTAATGACTGTGTTAAATGTGGTTTTAAATAGTTCTGTACACATTATTAAAATTACACCTGACCCCAGTGTAAAATGTATCACATTAGCGAATATTGATTTAAAGCATACATACACATTCTTTACTCTGTTAACTGAAGTTTGTGAATGCATACTGCTTACATAACTTTGAATTTCACAAGTGCTTATATTGATCATTCATTTGTTTAGTTCGTTCATTCATTCATTCGTGTTCACCATCCTCTAGGTGTTGAAAAACCATTTCTTTTTAAACTGAGAGGAGTCTTTCCATGATCTTTAGCTATTTATAATTCATAATTGTAGTTAAGTGACATATAAAGACTTATTTTTAATATTATAGCTTTTGCATGTAATTTAAAGAACTGGAGAGTGTGTTTGATTTGATTGGTGGCAATATGTGATTTTTTTTTTTTTTTTTTTTTCTTCTTACATGCCCCTCCAACAGGACAAGAGGCCTCAGCCTGACCTCCCTATTTAAAATGGTCTATAGCCACCACCGCAAGAGACTAAATGTTTATTGTGCTTTGTGGGAAGTGTGGGAGGAAACCTTGCCCCCATTACACTGATTTCAAAAAAGGAGAAAAACAAAATTCCCCTATGGTGGGGAAGGAAAAGTGAATCACAACGCGACAGGCAGTGTGCCCAAAAAAAAAAATGCAATATGGCCATGCAAATTGGTCTCCTGTCTAAATCCTCCGGCAGAAGAGAGACACCCATATAAATAGACAGGGGGAAGGAGACAGGTGGCGTGAATCCAGATGAAGCAGAATGGCCACCTGAGTCAGCCTCCAAATATTAGCTATATATTAAAACTTAAAGTTTTAAATGAATGATAGTTTGGTTTGGAGTCCCTGGGTGGATCGTGCCAACTGTCATCCAGATGATATTCCACCCCCCCACCCCTCCATTTGGGACATGAAAATAGCTGAAATGAAGGAAGAGACATATACCATGTGTAACTAGACAGGATCCGTGGGGTATGCGTGCTTTCCTGCAGTGTGCTTTGATAGCTGTGCTTAAAAATACTTCTCTTTCAAACCAGAAGCTGAAATATGTTCCTTTGATCAAATCTTCAAAAGAAATGAAGCTGTATGTTCTGTCATGTCATAAATACACTTTTGTTAGGAAAAGAATAAACATCTTTAGTCACGTTTTTCATATTTTACTCAGTGACCAGTTTACAGCTGCTTGTTATGGCGAACTGCCTGCTCCTCTAAATAGAGAATCATGGGGCTGCAATATATGCAGCATACAGACAGGGTCAAGCGCTTCACTTACCGTGCGTTAAAAGATTACAACCGCTGAGATATCTGGTCCGAACATTTTTGGAATGCGTGGTGATTGTTGGTGCCAAAAGTGGTGTTTCTGGCATGAGCCGCTTTCCTGGCTTTTCTACGTCCGGAGTTTGTAGAGAATGGAGAATAAACAGATATCTAGTCAGTGGAATTTCAGTGTCAGGAACCACCGTTTTAATGAGAGAGGTCAGAGGAGAATGGTCCCACTCATTATAGCTAGCCGGAAGGCCACAAGTGCAACGATAACAGCGGTGTGCAGAAATCTCGGAAGACCCAACACGTCTTGAATTGGTTTTGGAGAATAAAGGGGGTCGTACTTGTTACTGCCTGTGGGCACCTAATAAAATATCCACTGAGTGTATTTGTACAGATATCGTTATAATACAATGGCATTAATTGCTCATAAAAAGAGAGCTCCATGTTTAAAACCCAAGGCTCCACACCAAACATTTTGAGTTTTCCCAGTACCTTCTACTTCCATGTTTTTAGAAGCATACTTTAGTCTTCTCATTGCAAAAGTTTATGGTATAATTTATTACGGTCCATAAAGAGATGTAATACATTTCTAAAAATTTAGCAATCTATGATGGTAGTTTTACAAATAAAATGCAGCAAACTCATGGTGTGATGGGTAGACAAATGGAACGTGATTCAAACATGGTGGCTCTGTAGAATGGCATACAGGATCAAGAGCTGAGCTATTACTGCCAGGCTCTCTGTCTACACACAGAACAAATTAACTCATTTATACAGTGACAGGTGTGCAGAGGCCTGCTTCTCCTCTCCTGATCATGCCCCTCCCCTGAAACATCCACACCCTCCCATGCCCCTCATCATGCACCTCCCCTTTCTAATTTGCATACATGCTTCACACATGCTTTTGAGGACGTAAATCTTATGGGGAAACATACAAAGTCAACCCTGATGCTTCCTTTTACTCAGTGCAAATTAAAGGCTCTAAGGCCACAAATTGATTTTTAGCTGCAAAATTTGAAAGGGAACAAAGGCTAAGGAGAGTTTTCTGCTATAGTCTAGTTGAGGCACAGTCCTGAAAAACTTCTGATTACAGTATTTCTAAAGCTGTAATAGAATTTGCCATTTTCCATCGACTTAATTTTCCATTAATACAATTGAGAAGAAAAATGAATCGATGCATAATCTTGAAAGAAAAATGAATGAGTTGTCCTGTGATTCTATCTAAACAGTTTGAGTGGATTTTAATGACTTGTAAGTACTTTTGAGAGATCTGACAAACACTCTGATTGCATTCAGACAATGCAACAAGATTACATGACTGATTAGAATGATGTTCTCAATTCCTCTGATCATTACCACCATTCCATGCCATTTAAGATCACCTGGCTGATATTTACGCTGACTCATTTAGTTAACCCTGCCTTGATTCAACAGTTTTGAGGCATATGTTTCCCTCTCTTCATAGGAAATTCTGCTGTATCAGAGTCTATCTGTTCAGAACTGGAACTGAACAATACACTGTGACTCACAGCGTACACTTTCATATTTGCCTATAACACCCAGATGGCACTACAGATGAAGGTCATGCTATACTGGTCAATCCAGTGATGACTGAAAAGAAACAAGCTGGGAATACAATGATGTGAGACTAAGGAATACCTGAGCCGAGTCTTGTTGTTGTTTAGTCATGCAGTCGTGTCCGACTCTTCGCGACTCCATGGACCACAGCACGCCAGGCCGCCCTGTC
>JAACJT020001590.1:0-14579 GCA_009936485.2 Gymnarchus niloticus | reverse complement strand
GCCAGTCCATCACAGGGCACAAGGCTGGGGTACACCCTGGATGGGATGCCAGTCCATCACAGGGCACAAGGCTGGGGCACACCCTGGAATGGATGCCAATCCATCACAGGGAACAAGGCTGGGGTACACCCTGGAATGGATGCCAATCCATCACAGGGCACGAGGCTGGGGCACACCCTGGAATAGATGCCAGTCCCTCACAGGGCACAAGGCTTGTGCACACCCGGGAATGGATGCCAATCCATCACAGGGCACAAGGCTGGGGTACACCCTGGAGGAGATGCCAATCCAACACAGGGCACAAGGCTGGGGTACACCCTGGAAGGGGTGCCAGTCCATCACAGGGCACAAGGCTGGGGCACACCCTGGACGGGATGCCAGTCCACCACAGGGCACAAGGCTGGGGTACACCCTGGAGGGGATGCCAATCCATCACAGGGCACAAGGCTGGGGTACACCCTGGAAGGGGTGCCAGTCCATCACAGGGCACAAGGCTGGGGTACACCCTGGAAGGGGTACCAGTCCATCACAGGGCACAAGGCTGGGGTACACCCTGGACAGGACGCCAGTCCATCACAGGAAAGAAGGCAAGCTCCCACAGAATGAAAGGTATGAGCTGATCTCAAATTTAATTTTTCACTAGACCTTCCCTTTTAAAGGGTGATTTAGTCTAAGATCACGGTTAACCTTAGATCTAGGCTTGATGTTTTAGAAACCGGCCCTAGATCTTTAGCAGTACTTCGTTAGGTCGGAAACTCGTACTACATACCCACTAATGCACGCTAAGTACTGCCCACTCCTCACTGCTTAACGCATGCAGTAAGCCGTCTCCTTCCTAAAAATACATACCTTACTAACAGTTCATAATTTCAATCGATGAATTCAAGTGGCTTCAAAAGGCAACAAATACGTCACAGTCAGGATCATCTAGACCACCGCTGAACTGACAACCAATCCCGAGTGTCTGTCATACATCTTACTTACAGAGATGTATGATTGATCAACAGATAGTGGGCAGAAAGTCACTAGCCTGGTAAAAATCAGCCAGTCGTGCCAGAGGGTAGTGATGGGACAAATGAGGCTTCATACCCCCACCCATCACAGGTTATCTTGAACTAACCAATCAATGCTGGTGAAACTACAGGATACTCCCACCCACCACATGTTCTAAATTTCTTCCAACACTACCAGACAGACAGGAAAGTATCCCTTTTAATGAACTGCAATGGCAACATAAATAAGCAGATCGGTGGTACAAATCCACATAAAGGAAAGTACGGCATGTGAGAAAGCAACTTGGGGGGGGGGGTTGGTTGCTCAAAGCCATCAGACAATGAATCAGTGGTGAGACCCTGCTTTTTTGGGACCCCCACAGGGCTGCGGATGCGGTAGGTGAGCCTCACGCAGAATTCAGAAACACTAAATTAGGGTGAAAGCCAAAAAAATGAGGACTAGCACTTGGAGGTACTACCAAATGGATGGGTTTGTGTGTGAAATCAGAGATGCCGAGCACTCGGATTCACATCTCTGAATTCTGGTATTAAAATGGTACGAGGAATCACAGCCTGATCCAGGTACCCTGTATAGTGAAATCACAGAGATGCCGAGCACTCGGATTCACATCTCTGAATTCTGGTATTAAAATGGTACGAGGAATCACAGCCTGATCCAAGTATCCATGTAGTCACATGGTTTTGATGCCCCCAGCTGAACAAGGCAGCACGGTTACAGGGAATGGAAGAAAAAAAACGATCCATTTTCAACAAACAGCGCCCCACCCCAGTCAAGGTTGCCTGAGGTAAAACCTCCTAGGCTTAATCTGCAGGGCAGGGTTCAAATCAAACAGGACCATTAGACAGTCCAGTACACAGTACATTACCACCCACCTTTGGACTGTACAAGGAAAGCAGGAAACGCAGAAGACAGCGGAACAAAAATGTGGAGAATTAAGACACACACCCCTCAGAGTAGGAACAGGGGAGAACCACAGAACCATGAGGAGAACATGCAAACTCCACACACACACACGCACACACACACGCACACACACACACACAGGAACTGAGGCAACAGTGCGCCTTGCTGAGCCACAGTATATCCTGACTGCCACCTCATTTCAAAACATTTAAATAAAAGCAAAAAAAGATGAAGACGAATCCTACAGATGGTCTGAACCATCCTTCTCCAACTGACAGCTCCAAACTCAAGCAGTTTGAGTCGTTTTTTTTGGCTTGATTTAACAATAAGGAAAGTGTAATATGTAGGAGTCGGGTTTTGTCAAAGTAGGAACAAAATTCACTCAGATGTGGAGAGGAACAGAATTTCAGTTCAAAGTTAAATGAAGCTTGCCGTGACTCACTGGCAGGACCCATTGCAATTACAGAGAGTGAATTACGCTCAGACTCCCGAGTAGGTCTAGCATAGATTGATGGAACAGGAGAGAATGGTAGGGGGGAGAGAGAGAGGAGAAGAGAATGAGAGAGAGGGAGAAAGAAGAAGAGTGTATATGAGAGTGAGGGAGGGAGCAGGAGAAGATGAGATAGCATGGTCACGTTAACAAACTCTTATCACAGTCCTTTTCAGCATTGTATCTAATTTTAGGAACGTGTCTCACCAGGTGGAAATTACAGGGTAACTGAGAAACAGTGGGACCATTTCACAAAGCTGTTTACCTTGCCTCCGACCTCCAAGGCAAAACACCACCACATTTCAATTACTTTGTTGTTCGCTTTATTAAAACGACATTTCCAAATACAAATCCCTGTGGTGACGATACAAAATTCATATTTACACAACGACATCTTCAATAAGTTAATCTCACACAGTATTATCCATTTGATCTGTGTTCTCGGGCGTTATGAGGGATAGTTTTTAATGTGGGTTGGGGGGGGTTGGCTCTGTCTTTCTTAAATCGAATCCAATAATCTCCTACTTCCCCATACTGGCCCCGGCTGCTGCTATCACCCTCTCTGCCATGGTGGGATGTCTGGTTCCCACTAGGTAGACCCCACAGTGCAGCCACACGACATCCTGACCGCTGCTGCTCACAGAACGACTGTGGACATCACAGATGCTCACCCTTTCAGAAATATGACCCTCATCCCTTATTAACACAAATGAAGTCACTAAGCGTTCAAGAATCCAATCCCATGGATCAGGCAGCATCAGCATCTAAGTTCAAGCCCCACAAACTGAAAATGCTTTTGCAACTTCTGGAAACATAAAGAGGTTTTCTGATCACTGGTACCGTATCCTACCCACGTGGACAGGTGCAGAGTCACATGGTGTTTAACTGTCCAGGCACTGTGGCATGTTCAGTCAACACAAGCCAAGATCCTGCCTGCCGGTCTCAGAGCAAGAATGAGCTTAAGAGCTCCTCACTCAGGTTCCCACTGCTTACACGGATGTACAGACCACCTTAAAGCAGATGGAAAGGATGTGTATGGGCAGTCTGCTCTGAATAAAGGCTGTCCAAATAAAGATGGCGGGTTACCCAAGGCGCTTGTCTTGTTCAAAGTCACGAGGAGGATGAGTGAAAGGATAAAGAAATTAACAACTGACCTAAACAGCTGGCATCATCTGGAGGACGCAGCCTGTACGGATGGAGAGCCCCACAACTAATTCAACAAGAATGACTCCGCACATCAACCATATCGGAAACGTCTTCATTCATTAGAAACGTGCAAAAATGTGACCTACTGGTTGTTTGTTTCCCTGGTTCCTAAGGGGCTACAGAATGAAGGACTTACCTTCGGCAGGCAACGGTACGTGGTCCTCAAGGATGGAGGTACTGCCTCTGGAGCAGAGTGCTTCGTTCCTCTGTGATGGGCCGCAGACCCGGTCCCATCCCGAACCCGAGTTGAGTGGAGAATCCTGCAGCTCTCTGCAAGAAGAGAAACGGGCAAACAAGGTCCTAAGCAAGCGGTTAACTCGTAAGAAGACCTACACCATCCCAGGAGAAGGCAGGGCTACTAAAATGTCAAGCAGGATCTTGCCACCAGTACCTGCCAATATTGTTTGCCTGCTCTTCACTAGTTGGTGCCAACTGTGTACCTTGAGCCAAGCTTCACCAAGCTGCCTGCCAGGGGTTTCCACCAAAAGGGGACTTGGGGGAGGGTGGGACACCGCCGCTCTCTAAATGACACATCAGTATATTCTGGCTGTGGGAAAAGGAAACCAATTGCACATCTGGTCATGTGTGGAACTAATGGGCACTCATCAAAATCCCAGATGTCACCAAAGCAAAACCGGAGGTCAGCTGTAAACAAGAGGGGACTTTATCTTTGCATTCAAATTAAGACGTCACCATCTTGATACTCAATCAGTCTGCAAGCACCCAGCTCCCGTTAAGCCAAACTGATCGGAACTCCTTACCACGAGTCACAGCTTCATCGCTAGGCCACAGAACGAGAAACTGGCTGCTGGCTCTGAGTCTAAGGCTGATCTGCAGTGTTTGGCTGATGCAGACGCCAGATAAGCTGCAGACAAAGGGATCCGAAGGACACCGCAAAGAGATTTAGGAGACTGTCAGGAAGTCTGGCCCTTCAGCCTCTGCAGCTGTGAACGCACCAGATCTTCCCCATGAGACTATTTGAAAGGCAGGGGTTGCTGCGGTGGGATTTGTAGCCTGCTTCAGAGCAGAACCCCTGATTCCTGAGTCCACTAAGGATTCCCCAGCTTTCGCCCTCTCATCTGTCTATGATGGAAGAATCCCAGCAAGGGAAAAACTGAGCTTAGCCTCATCATTCCGATCATAAATCGACTGCAAACAAGCAGTAGACAGACTAGGGTAAATCTGATCATAAGTAACATAGAACTTAAATCAGAATATCCAAGGTGAATTTCTCTCATTGAGAGCAATCTGAGTCACAGAAGAACAGCTGATCCTATAGAGTATCAGTACAACATTTACTGCCTCCCCGAACCGTTAAGCTGCGACTCCTTTGTCCAAGTCCCAGTGAATCCCGCCGTTTTACGTTGCCACAGTTACAGCCATTTTTCCCCTCCAACAGTCCAAAGGACGGCACCCTCACCACTGCGGCATAGTGGGGGTGCATTACAGACATCGTTATGCAGTCGATGCACCAAATGCATGTGAATGTGGAAGAGCGGAGAAGAGCTGGCACAGGATATGGTGTGTCCCTTACAAAGCAAGGCGTAGCCCTGTGTTAGAGGCTACCATCCTCTACATCCTCGTATTTACCATATCAGTCAATCACGGCTCATAGCCGGCGATGAATTTGCAGTGCCTTCTCTTGAAGTTCATTAGTCAGAGACGTTACATGATTTTGCAGCCTCTTCTTTTGAAAAGTCACATCTATATCGCAAGCACCTTCTCTGAGGAAAGAGCAGAATTAATATAATGCCCTGTCGTCCCTCACCCAGCATCCAGGTCCACTAGGGTGTCTGCTATTTAGAGATTCGTTGGCAAAGAGCCCTTTGAGCATCTATGTCATATCTGCTAACAACTGTACACACTGGTAAAGGCAACAAAGGAGCCACACTCCGGTTTCCTGGCCGCACTGCAACCAGAGCTCGTCAGAACCAAGGCTGTCACTTCAATGGGTTTAAGAACCAGCTAAAAAAGAAGCAGGTTTTCACTTCTAATCTACAACCAGGACTTGTTCAGGAGGCAAACAGCGCACCGTTTGAATAACAATGAAACCAAACACGAATTAAAACAAAGTCTGACAAGCACACAGCCTTAGGTCCAAACATCACTGACAGACGGGTCTAAATGAGGTCGTTTAGTCATTAAAAAAGTAAGGACAACTCGTAATTCACTTCAGTTTACACACGGTGAGGTGACCAAATACAGCAGAACCCCAGACAGGCAGAAGAGCCAGGCCGTGATTGACGGAGTGTGCACTGGAGACATTAATGCCTTTGTGTTGGTCCTCTCCAGGTCCACCTGCCAATAGTTATTCTGCTAGAAGTATGAAGAGAGAATGGCAAGAGGCTCAACCCTTTGAAGCTCTGTCTGAACCATATCAACAGAAAAATGACGACATGCCGATATTTGAAGATAATCACTGCCGTGACGGGGTAGAATGTGGCTTTGGGCACTTCAGCAGGTGTCGACACAGACTTATGGAATCAGGAGGTTCCTCCTTTAACGGGAACTGCAAGAGACTGAAGACCAAGTCGGCTCAGAGAGTCCAGCTGTCGCTGAGACATCCTCATAGCTGCAGTCATTCAAAACACGGGATGGCATGATTACAATCAAGAGACAAAGGAAACGAATAAAACAGGCTTTCATGATCGCATTTCCTCACAATCCGGTATACATCCTGCTACAAGCAGTAGCTAATCAAACTAAAGATAGATGACAAAGAGTGAGGAGCTCGATCGAGGGCCAGGTCCACTCCTCCTCGCATTGACAGGATGCGACTGTTCATCACCCAGGCCAGCTACGTTACATATGCAAATCACCACATTGAAGTCATTCGGTGGTGCAAACAGACTTGTCATTATATTCGGGGGGGAGTTTTTTTTTTTTTTTGTTTTTTTTTTAAAGTAAGCGATTGTCTGACAGGATTCACTGTCCATGTCACCAACAGGCATACTTCCTGCTCTCTGCTTACAGCCGTGTCGCTGGCGTCACCAACAGCCAGACTTCTCAAAACGCATGTAATGGACAGCTGCACTTTTAACATTGCTGAGCAAGTGCATAGCGGTTTTCAGGAAATGACCTTCTGCTGAAAGCAACCCAACCAACCTGACCCCTCTGCAGCAAAGCTTAGAAACTTCTGCAGGAAGGAAAGGAAAGACTACTCATCAAGGTCAAGTGAGTAAATTCCAAGCCTGACTGACACCGTCACTCGATCGCACCACGTACACACAGACACACATACCTACACAAGCGCGTACTGGCACACAACGCAAAAACACTGGAGAACAGGCAGAACCACACAGCAGCCCAGTGGCTGGCAGAGGTGCTCTATAAATAAGCCAGAGGGACTTGAGTCTTTTACAGGCCTGTGCTCAGCTACACTCCAAGATCCATCACGTTCTGAGAGGATCCAGAGATATCCGCGCTATCAAGCCCAAAAGCATTCGCTTTCCCCCACCCCTGGGCTTTCACGTGGAACAAGGGGCCACTGAGGGGCCTCTTTAATTGCCCTCATTGAGGCTTAAGCCAGACCCATGGCTTTGCCCATTTTGCCAATGACACAAGCCAGAAGCCTCAAAGACTGATTCAACTCAGTGCATACATGTTCATCACTGTTCATAATATGGTGAGCGGTGATGATGAAAGGTGAAGGCATGCCTGAGGACAGCAGGTTGCTGGGACTCAGAGGGGCACCAAAGTAAACCCCCAATTAGATCTGCTGCCCTGAAGAGAGTCATACACAGTCAGCTTCGCTTGGGGACAAAACACAAGTGCCAACTTAACAGCATTATCCATGAGGTGAAGCACCGTCGCCTTCTGCTCAAGTGTTAACCCGGCTCCATTCTGTCCCCAAATAGCTTTGGTACCTCAGGGGACAGGCTGGACGTACAACTCTTTATTTATACAAAATACTGCTTTGCATTCCGAAGCATCTGCTAACAGCGTCCAAGGGGGACCAGGTTAAAAAGAGCTGCCAAGCCTGACCAGAGGTCTTCTCCAGGCCCAATGTCATCACGTGTCCACAAGACTAGCTATCAATGCCCACCCACCCCAGATTAATCTTAAATGTACAATAACAGGAATGAGACAATGGATGGGACAGATCTTTATCAACGAAGGCCAAGAACAAGCTCAAAAGAGGTCCAGATAACATAACTGTAGCCTAGCTCCAGGATAAGTGGTTAGAGGATGGATGGATGTATGGAATAAATACTGGAGTTTTGAGAAGAGGCTCTATCCAATGTGAGCTTGGAAGCTTTCTCTCATGCCATCATGATGTCTGGTGCCACACCCACCAACCACTCCAGTAAAAAACCCAACTGAACGTACCAAAGGTCCACTGGGGTTTAAGCAGAACCTGGCAGAACTCAGGCTGAGTCTGGACTCCCAATAGGGCTGGTGAGGAGACAGATCACACATGGATTTTGAAAGTTTGAGCGATTCTTGGAGCTTCTGGGCTTTTATGAACAAATCTGAATAAACTCTTGATTAAATCCTGTGGTCCTCAGCTGACCGAGGTATCAGAATGCTGTTTCACAGTCCGGTTAAAAAAAAAAAAAAAAGCAAGAACAGGATACCGTAAACTGTGAACAATGTGCATCTGCGCAGGCCTGCGCCAGAGTATCTATCAAGGTAATAATTCCTTTAGTGTTCCATTACAGTCGCTGTGTGAGTCCACTGAAGAATGAGCTCACGAGACTTAAAGGCACAGGGAGGATCACAGCAACACAACAAGAAAATAAAGTAAGGGAGAACCTGCTTTTGCAGGCTGACCCTCCAGCACTCCACCCCCACCTCCCTCACTGTGACACTGTAGCTGTCCACCCCCCCCAACACTGGAATGTCTGTCATACCCAAATTTCACGTTGCCTCACTGCTAACTCCCCAAGGATGGCCAAGGGGGTGGGTGGGTGGGTTCTGGATGCCACCTTCACTTTAAGTGCTCTGCACTCAATTATGCTGTTAGATGGTCAATTAAGGGCCAAATATGCACAGGCCAATGTATAAGGAAGGAGTTGAACATACATGCTGGGCCACTCGGTCACAGGGGAGGCCAAGACAGGAGGCACCACTGGCTGTCTGACCTCTCTGAGGCAGCACAGTATGCCAAACTCTGACCGGATTCTGACCCAATTCTTCGAAATCTTTCAAAGCTCTCAAACATTTTCAATGTCTTTTCAAGAGCACCATCTCTACTACCATCCCTGCTTATTTGGCATTCCTCCACATCGCAATTTGTACCTGAAGGCTGGGAAATATAAATGGTATTTGTTTGAATTAATTTACATCATTCCTTTCACTAAAATCTCCAATTAAAATATTTACTGTTCAGTTTAAGAATTTAAACACAAAATCTTCTCACCTGATTTCCCAGGTGCAAAACAGTTTGAAGAGTTACTGCTCTCACACCACAGAACCAGCTGTTAAACACACGCCAAAAGACAGTCATTACGACAATCCTTGGAAGCTCTCGGCGGAAGTCGGATACACTCCTGCCCTGCTAATCCCCGCAAAACACACGGCACTTAAAACAGGACGCCACCCAGACAAGAAAAGGCCAGTATTTCCTTCTTTTCATTTTTTTTTTTTTTTAAAGACAGCTACCTAATTCCAGAGATAACATCTCACAGCTGAAATGAAGCGACTGAAAACAGCAGCTAGAAAAACAGGAACACAGCTGTACAGAGCTGCAATCTTTGCAAGGAACAGGACAGCACCAGCCAGACCCCTGTCCAGTTAAAGGACATTTTAAGGGTTACCGTGACAATGGAAAGGTGACTTAACATGGAACCAGAGCACAGTTGCCCACTATGGACAAGGGGTGCTTCCGGTAGTTCCACAAGCCTGGCTCCACATATTAATCTGCAGGGTGACAATGAACATTTTTACTCAACTCAAGCATTCACAGCTTACAGGTGCATGTTTTTATACTGGGAGGAGGGATCTTCAGAGCAGAACAGACCCTGCGAGAGAGCGGGCAGGTGAGCAGCCAGAGTGAGACATGCCACAAAGTGTCTGTCCCCGTGGTTCACAGGTGTGGGGGGCGCAGCTTAACCAGATGGGGGTACTCACACACCAGGGTCTCTTACAAGCCTCACGCTCCGCGAGCGAACGGCGTACAGGTGGCCAGACGGACAAGGTGGGGAATCCCGCTGCCTTATCACACGCCAAACACCACTGCTGCAGCCTGTAAACACTGGATTAAGGCACCACAGTCCGGCTGCTTAGATAAGCTGTAGCTAACCCCAGGCAAAACATTAATGCAAAAATCAAATGGAAATGAATAGGAGCTCTGGAAAATTCACCCTGCAGTCGCAACATCGCCACACACAGACCCATTCTAGTAAGAAGGCAGTTAAGGTTGTGTGAGTATGTATAACATCCATTTTGTCCTATTGACATTATCGAGTGTTTATGGAATTCAGGAGATCCAGGAGCCAGAAGAGAGGAACAAGCAGAATAAGTGAGACGCAAAGAGGTGAATGTCCTCAGCCGCTCCCAAATTACCTCTTATTGTATCAATTACATGGCATTGCAGGCCGAGAGAAAACTGAAATTTCACAGCCAGCCCCTAGGAGAGACGGCCAGGCATGTGTGCAGCTCCAGGTCAGAGGCCACGAGCTCTGGATGTGGCTGGGTCTGAGCAGGCCCTACCGAGGAGGAACTACATCTACAGATCTGCCTGTGGAGAAGCAGCTGACATTCAGGCACAGTAAAGTGGTGTCCAGTTCCTCATGGAGCACAGAGCCATACTAACCACACCAGACAGACACGGTGAACTGGAAACTTAAAGGGTGAGGAAAATCCCATTGAAGCTGCACATAATTTAAAATGACAGAGGCACCAAAAAGGACGGTCATTTCCAGGGCAGTGAGCATGCATTAACCTATGTCTGTTTATGTAAAAGATAATCCTTTGTTCATCAAAACAACACTTATTTGCAGGGTTAATCATCCATTTTCCACATCCATATAATCCTGGTCAGGGCCATGGTTAAACTGGGGATAATGCCAGGAAACACAGGGCACCATTCAGGTGCCCTGGGGGGGTGCGTACACACACACACACACACACACACACACACACGGCAAATCTAATGGCACCAATTCAAGCTGCAAGTTTTTTTTAACTATGGGAGGAAACTGGAGTACCCGAAGGACAACCAAGGGCATAACACGTGAAGTCTGCACACATGCACTAACACACATGCACACACAGTCACAGGTGTGATTCAAAGACGTCAGACCTGGTACTACCCCCCGAGCCACCATGCCTACAAGTTTAACCTTTGTACTTCCTCATTTGTAAGCTTCAAACCAGCAAAAGTACAAGGAAGGGTGCTGACTGTCTCTTTCACGCTACATCAGCGAAGATCAGGCAGTGGGTCCTACCGGAGTATGTATCACAGTGCCCTTTATCGCCGTTCCTTCGCGGATCAGAGACCCTGACGCGTGACGTGACGAGAAGCCGTGTTCGGCTCCCTGCTCGGGAAAAACATTCACTTCACGCTCATCAGGACAAACATCAAATATGACTGGACATTATCCACTGGGTCTTCTCAATCAACTCACAAACAAATCTGTAGAAACCGAAGGGCAAAGATTAGCCCAAGGCACACAAGAACCTCAAACGCCCAGGTAAACGTAACGACCCGCATGTAAAAAAGGTCCAAATCCTTGCCGATGAAGTAGCCCCCTTGTTCAAGAGATAAACAAATGCTCCGCATTCCACAAGACCAATCATGCGAGGAAAACACTAGGTGGAACATGGTCACCTGACAACCTGGTCGACGAGGATGAGCAGCCCGGTTCACGGTGTCAGATCAGAGGCAGGTCCTTCCCACACCCAACCATGAAACTCCATAACTGTTTTGACTCATGACTTCTACACCTGGTCATAGTCACTAACACTCGGGCGACAATGGAAGGGGGATCAGGTGGAGGAGGGTAAAGATGAGACGATAAGAAAGGCAGTAAGAGTCGGGTATGGAAGTACTTTGCATTCGGGGTGGATGAGCAAGGGGTGATAACTGATTCACAAAAAGTAATATGCAAACGATGCTATGCTATTTTGTTTTGTTTTTTTTTTTAACCGTGGTATCAAATTGGGTTTCAAGAATCATGTGATTCTACTGGTATTGCTACCAACAACTAAATGTCTGGTATTGTGACATACCTCCCCAGCATTCAGGAAAATCACTGCGCAAAGCATTCGCTCATTCAAGGCGCGAATCTCCACACGTGTCGCAGTGCCAGCATAAGGAACGGGGTGCCATTTCTACTTCAGCCGCAGACTTGTGAGTGCTGCCTCGCTTGTCGAGATCTGCTGGGCTCACACAGGCATGCTCAGTTGCTTTACAGGCATGTGTCAGACCTGTAAGGAAAAGCCAATCGGCTTTGATAAAAGTGCATGACAATGAACAGTGAAATGTGTGGGAAACAACTCTTGTTGTAAGGCTACAATGCTACAGGGACCCAGCTGGGAATTAGTTCTAATATGGAGGTTAAGTTCCATGCCAGACACCACAGATTAACACCACTCTGCTCATCACCGAAGGTCACGCGTTAAAATGGCAACTCCTGTAAATTCCAACTCCAAACATTCGCAGTGTTCGCTGTCAGAGCTAGACTGGGGATCCTAGCAGGTCGGTTACCGAGTAAATCCAGAGTGGCATCACGCGGTGGGGGGTGGGGCTTTCACGTCATGATCATTCCCTGAGAGCTGGGACCTCATACGAAGGAATCGCTAGGTCTCACCGGGAGGTGAGACAGAATCTGGGGGTGGGGGTTCTCCGGATATCAATTAGGAGCGCATTAGGTATGCATCACGGAGTGACTCCCAAGAGTTCTCCCTCTCATGGGGTGTGACAGAGTCACTGACTCTGACCTTGGAAGAGAGACTCTTCTCGAACCCCCCCAGCCCAACCAGCTCTGTAAACAAATCTCTTGCTTTCCCTCTCCGGCAGGGGGGGGCTACTTGCTCTCTTCCTGCCTCATTGTCCTGGTTGTCCTGAGGCTAAAATTGGAGCTTGCGGCACACGAAACCTGATGTTAAAGAGGACATGTTCTTACAAAGTCCACACCCACAAAAAAGCCTGACCGAATTATATTAAACGCAAAAGAATTGGATACTTAATGCACTCCAACCAGTCCATTCCATCTACTCTACCAAAAAGCACGGGAATTAAACAGTTACCCAGGCAAAATGTTATTATTACACTTTTAAGCCAGGATTTTTTAAAGGTCAACTTTCACACGAAGACTTAAGGGGTGGGGAAAAAATTTTGAAAGCCTGAATATTTCCAGTCAAGATTAGGACATGCCCTGGTGTACATCCCAGAATTTCTGCCAAGCAATAAAATCGGAACTTATTACCTACATGGTCTCCAAACCCTTGGAAACCCCACCTGCATTCTCAGAGAACAACTTCCACATCCAGTCAACTGCCTAATAAGCTCACGGAGGTGGACATATTAAGGTGTACACTGTCAGACTGGACAGACAACAGACCCATGTGTGGAGACGCGAGGACAGGGGACTGGCTCTAGTGGTGAATCAGAGACACTTTACTGGGATTCATGGGAGGCCGGACAGAACAGAGATGAGCACATGAGGAACAGGGCAAGGACGACAGGCTAGACTGAGACGGGATCAGGACAGGGGTCTGTAAACCACTCGCAGAGGTGGGATCAAACTTCAAGAAGCTACGAGGACAAGGGTATCTATGAATAGCTCAGTGAAGTCAGGTCAATGGCTTCACCCCATTGCTAAGGCAACTAAATAGGGCTGGAGGAAGGGGCAATGGGGTAAACAAGGACAGGTGTGATCAGAGAGGCAACCAGAAGTCTGGGAGGTAAGAGCGACCCCCAGTGGTGGTGTAACATGGAGTAACCAACTGATGCACATGCATATAGCTAGACTGACAGCACAAGGAAACATTAAGTCCACGCGTACACTGATGTCAGCTCAGAAAGGCTGACCATCATCAGTAATCATTCAGTCGTGTGCAATCTGACTCTCATCATTCTTTCATACAAGTAGTTCATGGTCTTTTATTCCAAGAAAAATGGAGAAATAGAGAAATACGCAAGTGAGCTTGTGCCCGAAACCATCCGTGTTCTCCTCTGAACCTTACAGGGCAGCTCTGCAGTCTCACACCTCTGGGCTTGGCCACAGCTCCGAGTGAGCTTGCAAGTTCTGCCTGGGTATATGTTCTTATAGCATCCCAGCATTCCTCCTGCGTTGGATGGATGGATGGATGGATGGACGGATGGATGGACGGATGGATGGATGGACTCACTAAATTGGCAGCAGTATGTGAGTCAGAGAATCTGAGTGTGCACCTTATGATGGACTGGCCACCTGTCCACGGTCCCTCCCTGATCAGACTCTCTCCTAAGACAAGACATTAGCGTAACCCTCTACCAGATGAGCAGTGACGGATGGATTAAAACTGCAAGAGGAAACATTTACCAGAGGGAAAGGGTAATTTTTTTTTTTTTTTTTTACTTTTTCCACTGACAGTACGAAAATAAAGCATTTAACCAATCGCAGGATGCCACATCAGTAGAGCAAATTTAAACGTGGTCTTTGGCCCCGTAGGGAGACAGACTCAGATCACAACAAAACTAACCAAAAGTTTGCACTATGTCTTAGTACAGCTTGTCACGAGAAGTGCGGGGGAAAGCAAATATAGCAGACAGCACTTCCAAAAAGCAAGTGGAGATGTGACAGATTGTAAATGAGCACAAACCCAGAGCTCTGTGTAAGTCCAGTCGTCGCATAATTTTTAAAACGGCATCACTAAGGGTTCATGTGCTGCATGCAGTTCATGACGGAGGACACTACACCCCAGCATCCGTAGCAGAACAGGAAAGGCCCCCACTTTCCCAGTTCATGACGGAGGACACTACACCCCAGCATCCGTAGCAGAACAGGAAAGGCCCCCACTTTCCCAGTTCATGACG
>JAACJT020001589.1:0-14579 GCA_009936485.2 Gymnarchus niloticus | reverse complement strand
AACAAGGTCGCCCGGGAGAAGGACGGCGACGGGGGGAGACGGGGGGACGAGGGGGGGGGGGGGGGGGGGCAAGGGACCATGGACATAAAAACAGAATGCTTCCATGCTCAAAGTAAGATGCAACATTTCCAAGAGAGTCTGGAAGGATTAGTCTATTTCATCAGCACATTCCAGCATGAAGTGTTAAGCCAGAGGCACAGTGTCTGTGTGGAGGTATACAGGGGCCACTTAGCCGGGATGCACAGGAAACTCACCTTTCAGTCCTGGGGTGAGCTGGCAAAAGAAAGGCGTATTTCCTGCAGGCCGGATAAGCAGGTTAGAGGGCTGGCATGCTTTCAAACAACGGAACGTAGCAGCAAGTGGGCGGGATATAAAGTAGGGCCACTTCAGAGTTTAGGAAGCAGTTGGGCAGTAGTTCTAAAGACAATGTGAGGATCACTTTGAATGGGACAGTACAAATGAAGGACCAAAGAGCAGGTCAGCAGAAGGGAAGGACTCCTTTTTCAGGGTTTATGGGAAGTTAGCTGGAACAAAGAAGACCACTCTTCATGTAACAAGTAGAAACAAGGCAAACCAATACAACTGGAAAGAAGCATCATCACATCGTGGACTACCTCCAGAACGTCTCTTTATACCTGCAGCAATCAATGAGGACAAGCTGGGGGGAATCGGCACAAATGGCCCCGGTCAGCTGACTCTTTTCCAAGATGGCCACCACCACTTCTCACAAGCAGGAATATTTTAGATAATCTGAAATTTCTTGAACAGGAATGAGCAAGCCAATGTATTATATAAAAAAGTACAATGTTGTTATTTATTGACTTTATATGTTGTAAATGTATTTTAATAAAATGATTTAAAATCTGTTTTTAAATGATTTCCTTCATATTTATGTATCCATCAATTATATGTGCCTTACACCATATACGTACATCATTTTGGATTTGCAGATGTAAAGCCTGCCAAATCTTTTTCTGTCTGCGCAGGTTTCCTCCAGGTACTCTAAGGACATGTGGCTCAGGTGAATTAAGGATTCCCTGCTGCCTGAGGTGTGTGTGTGTGCGCGCGCACGTGTGTGTCTGTGGTAAGCTCCAAATCACTTCCACACCCCCCCCCCCCCACCACCAAAAATGGGCAGGAGGATTTATGGATTTTTTGCAGCTTGAAAAAAACCTGATTACTGCCACCTAGAATAAAAACGGAGAAGCCAGTCATCCGCAACATCACTGACACAGGTTTGCCAATGTCTGGCGGATTAGTAAAGAGTATAGTAGGTGTCAAATCCAGATTTAATGTAGACATAAGTCTGAAGATGTTTTTAATAATTCACTGAGTTATTGGTAATGAGAGTGCAGTCCAGCCATTAATAACCTTTCCCTGGACCATTTTCCCCTGCCCTTCTTTGGTTCTTATTAGTTGGCCGCTGCCCTTTCAGGTCCCAGGGCTGGGGCCGCATATTCGATGTGGACCGGAGGTCATGCTGAGCTCATAGCAAAAGGTCACATGTCAGAAATATGGTCTCCCATTGGCATGCCCTGTTTCCCCTTGACTGATGGCAGGGAGGACTGTAAACAGGAAATGAAGAGAACCTTATTTTACCCCAGGCGGAGGGGTAATTAAAATGTCTTTCTCAAAGTTAATGCCATGTGTTTTATATTGGGATGTGGATGACATGCTGTTTTTTTCTTGCTCTGCAGCTAATGGCCTAAATCAGCAATCAGGCTGTTTATTATCATTTTCCCAGTCTGCTGTCCACAGTGGTGGCCATCACTTATTTGCTGCAAGCCCAAGAGAGATAGAAGCTGGCAGTAAATTGATGTATTTTCCATTAAACTTAAGTTATTCGCCTTTTAAGCGGCAGCGCTCGTGCTGGTAGGAGCAGCGAAGCCGAAAGCGGGCTTTTCTACAAAAGCGCTTGAAAAAGGAGCCCCGAAAGAAAACAGAAAGGGCGTCTCAGAGTTGGGATTTCTGAGGCAGAATGCTAAGGATGTAGCGGTTCATGTCCATATTAGCATTCCCTACGTTCGTGTCAGTAAAGCCGGCTAACGTGCTCCCGGATTCAGCGCATCACAGGTTTGGAGCCCTTTGTGGTTTGGCAGTGGATCATTTTATCAAAATTGTTTTGTACACATTTCTCGGTTTCTCTCCCATTTATACAGCCCCTTGAAAATGGTTATGATTCAGCGCCTGGTTCTACATCACAGCCCCACTTCCCTTGCTGCTGTTCTGGCTGTGTGCACTAACCCATCACACCAGTGAGGTCAGACCAAGGGTTCCACCAGCCGAGGAGCTCTGCTCTTCAGCCTGGTGGGCCCTTGTTGAGGATACATCTTTGTTGGCCCAGCCCACCAGACACAATCCTGGACAACCATTGAGTATCCATATCATCTATAGCACTTATCTAGGGATGGCTCACTACGAGAGCCTGGGGCCTACTCCGGGGGAGCACAGGGAACAGGGCAAGGGGCACCCAGCCACAGGAGGGGGTGGAGGCGTGAGACCACAGTGCCACCTGGTTCTCACACACATCCTCTTTAAATACCATCCATCCATCTTCCAACCGCTTATCCTGGTCAGGATCATGAGGTGAATGCTAAATAGCTTTATATAATTCACATGGCACTATAAGATTTATTACATTGCTTATGTGTAAATGAGTTATTGAATGTATGTCACTGGCCCTACAAAAACAGTTCACTGTAAAGCGATCACAAGGCCGCCCTCTGAGCTACAGGATCAAACCATTAGCAAACCTGAGCACGTTTAATCTTTAAGTGCTGCGGTCAGTTCTCATTCCCGCCCAGAGCGTCCTGTTGTCAAGTCGCTGGCTTTCTTACGTGTTTCTGTCCAAAGCCCATTTCAGGGATGTGCTCTGCTGCCGTCTCTCACGCTCTGTTGCCTCGGGTTCACATTGTCTCCTGTTCAATTTTCACTTTAGGAAACAGACATGGATGGAAGCACACATATCTGAGGACGACGCATCCTGCTTCTGGATAAAAGTCTCCCTTTATCCTCTTGGTCATGTTCCAATGCATGTTGTCTTAAATAAAATGCAGCTGATGGTGAAAATGATGTGAAGTCATTCTGTGCCCTGACCCACGGGGTAACAAGAGTATTTCCTTATTTTTAATTAAAAGATAAATGTCTCACTATCCTCTCAAAACTGCCCCACGCAAATTGCTTCAATAAACATACTGCTTTCCCTGATTTTGTCAAGAAGCAGAGAAGTATTTTTTCTTTCTTTCTGGAATGTAAAAGAATCAGGAGCTTTACACTGAGCTGGGATAGAGCTCCTTGCTTACCACATGGAGCTAAACTGTATGTGGAACCTCTTTTCCAGCATCAAGCCACGTTTGCTGCCAAACTTCTCAGTTGCATGTATTTGAATTAGTGCTGTGTGTATAGAAGAACATGGGACTGTGAGAAACTGATGAGTCAGAGGTGGGGGTCTTATTAGCGTAGGTTGTACGATGGATGTGGGTCTTTATGCTTCAAACCGCCCATTCATGCTCTCTGTGCATGCATGTGTACAGTTTAGCCTTGTTGAGAAGAGCTTTGAACCTTGCAGTGGGTGGGACTATCATGACCTGTCAATCAGTGCCATGACCTCCTTAAACATTCTTTAAGGGTGCAGGAACCCTGAAGGCAGGAAATGTCTTGCAGAAGTGGACTGAAGGTTTTGAGATTGATATCAGTCAGCTGTTCTGGGTGTTTCATTTGGTTCTGCTCCATTCCTTTCCATTCCATTCCATTCTATGGTGTTCCATTGGCGCCTGTTCGGCTCCATTCCATTCTAGTCTGTTCCATTTGGTTCAGTTCCATTC
Organism: Gymnarchus niloticus; assembly: GCA_009936485.2. Lineage (NCBI taxonomy): Eukaryota > Metazoa > Chordata > Actinopteri > Osteoglossiformes > Gymnarchidae > Gymnarchus > Gymnarchus niloticus. Next base: position 10,755 of record JAACJT020001589.1, on the reverse strand, counting down.
TTTTCCCTTCTGTCACATTCCAATCTACACTCACTGTGTATGTTCTAAAGCTGGGGGCTGTTTCAGGATGACAGAAATTCATACAAGGTTATTCAGGGTTTTTTATCCATCCACGTTACTGATTTGTAAGGGGTGTATCTGGAGAATATCACAAGGCTCTGTCATAACCCTGGACAACATTTAGCTTGTCACTGAAATTGATTTGTAACTGAGTATTTTAAAATGCTTCCCCCAGGTCACACTACTGGCTGGATGTACACACAGGCCAGGGACAGTTAGGGGACATTTCTCTGGACAAATGCGCAAATACCCTGTGTCATGTGAGCACCGACAGAACATCAGTGGCACAGACAAACTAAAACATGCACCCACACACAGACCAGCCCTCACTGAGCGTCTCAATGAGCAAAAGCTGAAAATTACAGCAAGATTACCGCCTTGAGCAAAGATGCTCCTCGAAGCATCAAATCATATTTTAGCTAAACAAACATGAAACTGTTTGGAAAGAATAATAAACAACGGTTAAATAACAGCATCAATGTGGCTCTCATTACACCTCGATGGCTCATTGTGTTTTGTCAATATGACACAATGTACCCAATTCAGCAAGCCTCGGAGAACCTGCTCTTCTCCGCCTTTGCGTTTATCTGCACTTTTCTGGTCTAAGAAGCATGGAACAAATGCAATTTAAGTTTTAGAAACTTTCGATAAAGCAGCTGGAACCCCCCTACAGCATGAACACGAACACAAAGAGGCAAAATTCAAGAGATTTTCCAGGTCAGTATGTCCAGCCGAGTGTCACGAGCTCCACAGACGCAATCAGCTGTCCGATTCCACTTGATTAGCCATGTAGAATCTAGCACGTGCCTTACGGCTGCAACATTGCCTTGTCCTTTCAAAGCAGTGCCTGCTCTTGTCTGAAGCACAGTGGAGGTCGACCCCATTTTTCAAAATAAGGCATGCATTTGCAAGTTTTTATGCCAAAAAAATTCTGCTTTTCTTGGCACACAGTCACATGTGAACACCAAACAGTCCAGAGATTGTTATGCACTCAAACATATATCCTGCGGGATTGTCAAAAGAGAGTGAAAGGGTAAACCTCCTAAAAATAGGAGTGGAAGGTGGCAAAGCTGGAGAGTCTGCAATTACTCAGTCTGTTGTGGAGTATTAATAAGCCTCGTCTTCCTTCTACTGCTGTCAGGCTACAAAAATGAAGCTGTCCTTCATTAGTCTCCCCCAGACTGATACAAAAGGGATCCATAGCCAAAAAGACATTAGCAGGCAATTTCAAGTGTAAATGTGTGCTGGAATAAAACATAGTCAAGCATTATGGCGATCGAAAGTCAACCTAGAACAAATCCCTGGGGAATACCTAAAAGATCAGGCACGGTTCCAGGGTCACCCAATGGGCACAATAAATCAGACACAATGATCAAAGAGTCAGCGTCAAAATGTAACCAAGCTAGAAAAGGCATTCAGAGGTGAAGGAATGAGCACAGTGCATATTTGTAGTGCTGTGACGGTCACTTGTCAGTAACTTTGTGTAGGGCAGAGTCAGTAACCCTTTACAGAGTAGTTGTTCATATTTAGCCTACATCTGAGAAAACCGTCAGTAACAGCACCGTATTGACTGTCCAACCATCTGTCTAATATAAGTAGACCCTCAATGAGAGTAAAAGACACTTCACATGATGTCTAAGGCGATGCATTGAGAAGAATGGTACAGAAACTTGAGGAGAACATGGAGAGACTGGAGAGGCTGATCTTGCACCCAAAACCGCCATTCTGTCAGGCATGCTTGATATTTAGCATAGCGTACAAATTGATAAGAATGCAGGCATAAACTCAAGGGCACTCGGGACAAAACTTCACCAGATTCAATATTCTTAAGTATTCTAAGCTGAGTAAAGGTTAGTACAGCCCGATCTTGCAATCGTCGAAACCTGGCTGTTTATTCATAATGAAAAACAGCTACAAGACAATGCTGGAGAGCATGCCATTGATGTGCTACACAGGCAAAAACACCGACATTTTTCCACAAAACTGAAATATGCTGAATTTTCTACATAGTGAAGTATTACCCAGTGAGACTGAGAAAACCACCCTGATCTGAGTATCTGCTTTTCAATGCTGATACTCAGTGAAGTGATTAAGTGAATGAATCCCAGCAGAGAGCATGCCAAGTTAAACGTATGGCACTAACTGCGGTCTTTCTCAGGTCACAGTGTTCTTACGGGAGGTGGACTGCCGTTAACAACGCATGGTAAGATTTGACAGGAAAAGGAAAAAAAAATAAAAAAAAACTTATTTTGGTACAAAACAGTGATACTGTTTAATTTTTCATTTTGCTACACACACACACAATTACCACCCTTACTGTTGCTTAGCTCATCGCAGGAGACACATAAATGCTTGGTGATGTGCGAAGTTACACACTCACCACCGGCTGCCCTGTCGAAAGTATTTGCTCCTGTACATGATGCTGCTGAGAGATACACACGATACACACGAGACTGTGCTGGCTGACACCTCCCACATAAGGAGTCATGAAGAAGTGTGACTGCAGAAGGCCTGAGTGTAACCACCAGCCTTACCGCGGAGGATGTCATTTTACGTTGGTCGTACAGACGTTCGGAAACACTTTTGAAAGGCTACATACCGTTCTGCATTGTGGTTGGAATGCAGTTTAATTCAAATATTCCCACTCAAATGATTTAAATGATTATGTACTTCATAAAGCTGTACACTGCTTTGGACAGGATCATCCACTAAATAAACCGAATATCAATGTATTCTAGAACTTTACTGCGCTATAACATTACAGCGAAAGTAGGACCGACTTTGTCCTCTAGAGGGCAGCAGCTGGTGCTTTGGCTTTTTGCACGGAGCGGGAGACTAACTACAGCGCCAAGTACTTGCACCTAGCATACTAATCTAATGTGCGCCCTCCTACTATAGACTGGCTCATTCATGTTTAGTATAGTCATTTGCAGTTATTTAAAATTCCTCCTACTGGCAATGTCCTGCGTGCTGGAGCTAGACATGTCCCTAGTGGAGGCTTGAGACCCTGAAGGAATTACTTGCTAATGTGTCTTGTCTGAAAGTGCAGCCAGAAGTGTAAGACAGGTGAGCAGGCTGACAGCAGTATGGTGCTTCGTGATGTGAAAAGAACATCCGAATGTGGGGCAGTGGCGTCTGTTCTCCTCCCACAGCAGTTTTCCATAAACGCTGAATGTACGAGGACAGAGGGAGGCCAGCCACTTTCATGGGACATTCTCAAAGCTCTGCTGCTGTTGGCTTTGCTGATGTGTTGCCACTTTACCACTTGGCACAAACAGCAAGAATGAGGCAGGTTTTAATTGCACTTCCAGGTAAATTTGGCATTAATCATGACAAGTTTGTGAACTCTGGTAAAACTTCAGGGTCAGACCCTATACTTTGTGAGGAAGGTCTTATTGATATACAGACAATGTAAAAAAAAAAAAAAAAAAAATTGTCCACTTTTAAAACAATTATAAATTGCTGTGATTACTTGAATAATGGCTCTCTCTCTCTCTTTTCACTGCCTCTAGTGTTCCTTTATCCTCCGTTTTAATTTTGTTGCGGGACTACAAGGAATTTGCCTGCCTGCTGGAGGTCAGCGCCACTCAGTTGGAAGCTCACCAAATCCAGGACAATCTTCTTCCAAGGAACACTGAGGCTGAGTGGAGTCGCCCCCTAGTGGATGGGGGGACACAACATAGCAAATTACTTACGAAAAATTAGCTGAAGAAGTCTATCACCGCAGAACAGTGTAATTTCTGTGGTACTATTATATTATTAAGGTGTAGAACCCTTCTACATGTGTGCTAACCGTCACCCGAAATGAGACGACCCACATCTGGGTGCTGATTCTCTGTCAATCCGTTGTCCCGCAATTCCGATCTCCTCACAGCGTAAACACCCACCTTTGTCGCATGCGTGGCATTCCGTCTTCTGAGGCCCGCCCATTTCCAGGCAATTAGGTTGATAATACGTGGATGTCGCCACCAAGCGTGGAAAAACGACAGCCCACCGGGAAAGATAAGCTCCTTGTTTGGCACTGCGTCTGTGCGTGAATTCCCATGAGGCCTCACGATCCCCCTTGGTAATTCCCACACACCTCTCCTCTCCCTCCCCATATCTCCCTAACCACTTAGCCTCATCACCAGCTCTCTTTATTTACCCATAATGCAATGTACACTTGTTCCACAACAACTTATCGCTGTTGGTTACAAATGCACACTGTCTGATGTAGAGTCCCTGTGTGAGGGTCACATGATGCACCACAATATAGACAGAAAAAGCCACCTGAGATAGCAGGATTCCCAACGTGGACCGGGTGGAGGAGTGTGTTGGTGTATGAACAGCAATGTAGAAACAGCAAAAATGATAATGCCATCCTGAGCCTTGATTACCCAAAATGCCTTGGGGCCCAGCTTCTTCCATTCCGCTCTATTTAGAGATTTCTTCTGACCTGATAACGTTCCTCTATAAAGATTTTTATTTTAGGTAAAAGGACTTAACTTTTCGGTTCTGACCTTCAATCTCAAACCTTCCCTCCAAGCTCGGGTTGTGTGTGTGTGTGTGTGTGTGTGTGTGTGTGTGTGTGTGTGTGGAGTGTACATTAACCCTCTCTAAAGTGAAGATGCAGCCACATGTATTAAATTTTAGATTCTTTCATCGTAGCTTGAAGCAGCTACTTTTTACGGGACATTAAGGAGAATCTGTAAACGCAAAATGTTTTCAGCGAGAGGCGATCATTTTAAAAATCAGTTTTTCTGCAGCAGTGGTGCATCGGAAAGATAAATGATGCCTGTGTATCTGTGGCCTCCTGGGAAATCATGTTTGCAGTTAGCCTGAATTTGCAGTCGTAAGGGTGCATCTTCAAGTCCTGGAGAAGGACCTGTGCGTCTGGTGAGAAGTTTAGCAGAACTACACCAGCTTATTTCAAGCAGCTTGAAGTGGAGGACAGCAGTTTCTATGAATAAGACCAAAAAAAATGAAATATGGGATATACGTGCCATCCACTGGCCCTGTGCTGAGGAGTTGATGCATGGTTTTTTTTTTTTTGTGTTTTTTTTTTTTTTAAAGTTTACCACAGAGATGACCAAGGAAAAGGACAGCGACTTCGTCTTCAGCATCTCGTTTTCAGCCCGGTCCCAAAAACACTGACTGTCATGGGCAGGGTCTTGAGGCATTTCTGTCACTGGCGCTCACTAGGGCCATAACAAGGGTTGTTTTCTGTCACCAGGGAGGGAGAGAGAGGGAGCAATACAAACAGAGAACTGCAAACATAAAGTCATACTGCAAACCTCCCTAAATTCCCTCTCATTGGTCCTTTATATTAAGCACTTTGATAATGTGAACACTCAGGTCTCTGTGTGATGTATTCTCCAACCTCCATTCCCTTTGATTCACCTTAAATTCACTTATGCACGCAGGCATTCATAAGTTCACTTACTGGCAAGCCTCAGACAGTGAGGGGGGAGGGTTGGGTGTGGCCTTCCTCCAGGGAATGTTGGGATTAAGGAATTTCTACATTTAATTTTTGACCACAGAACTCACCAGAGTCACACCTCGCCTTCCTGGTTGTCCTATCCAAGCTCCATTACTTCTGTACCCCTTGTTCAGAGGTGCCGTGCCACTTCTCGGGAAGACCATGCGAGTTTCCATATTAACTAGAAGTGGCCAGAAGGTTGTAGGTTTGCATTACAGTCGTGCCCATGCAGTGAATTTGAATTGCTCCAGAAACTAGATAGCAGAAGAAAAGTGTTAGACAACGTGGAATATTTGTTTTTCCGCAGTCCTATCAAGCAAGCAAAAGCCTATATGAGGCTGGAGCCTATGGAAATGATGCAAGTTTAACTGAAAAAAAGGAACGCAGATATGGGCATTGACTGTGGAGTGGGATCTGCGACAGTCACAAAGCAGGCTTGTTAGAATGGTTTGAATCATTAGCTGCGATGCTAATTAAAGCATAAAAGGATGAATATAGGATTCATAGAACAGTTCATCTCAATACAAGAGAAGGTGAAAAGAGCAGCCAGATTTAGAGGCATCATCAGTCAATCTTCCAACTGCTTATCCTGTCCACGGGGGCCTGGAGCCCATCCCAGGCAACACAGGGCACAAGGATGGGCTGCATACAGGGCACATAGGGCACATCAGGAGGGTAGGAAGGAAAAATTCATGCAGCACAGGGGAGAACATGCAAACTCCTGACATACACAGCACACACACACAGCAAGGAGTGGGATTCAAGAAGATCCACCAGTCAGTGGAGTGCAGGAGAACAGAGCACTAAAATGGTCACTGAATGGTGTGTAAGAGCTAAAAGCGGTCTTTCATAGTGAGGAACCAGAGTGAACCCTTCACACATGTTCTCCCAATCCAGCTCAACGCCGATCCCTCAAACAGAACCGTTAATGTAAAAATGTTAGGAAACACCTTACTGGACATCAGCGCAGGAAGGAGGAGAGTTGTGTCAAGGCTTTTGGATAAGCAGAAGCTCACAGGCAAGTCTGTAGACACACACTCGGGAGGACTCTCATTGTGTACTCAGGTCGTTCATCTTCTGTCTCACCCACTTGTGTTCTAGCATTTGGAGTGATCTGTCTTCCTCTTCCTCCTCCCCAGCTTCCTGTCACGCTGTGAGCAGTGTCAATTATTCTCTTCCTTCATATGGATCCATCGGTGTTGCCGCCACGTCCATCTGTGCCACGTCCGCCACTTGTCTGGACTGCCCACTGTTGCCCACAGCTTCCACCACCTGTCATGCTCCATTTCCATAGATCACATGACTCCTGAGCTGTGGTTGTCCTTATCACCATGACAACTCACCTCAGGGGGGTGGGGGAAGACACCATCATCTCTAGCACTATGTATGACAGTGAGGTGTATTTAAAAGGTTTGCTGAGTCTGTGCCTCTCACAGGTTGAAAGTAATCCTGTTAAGACCTTTGCTGTTGAGATGAGGGCTGTAATGTAGTAAATATAACAGTAGGGGGAGTAGTGGTTAGAACACTGGAGCCTGGACCAGAGACCAGTAATGTTTTAAATACAACAGGACCTGAAAGGCTTGAACCTAAACTAGTCAATGTACTGGAACTAATGCCTAATAGGGAACCAAATTTGAACAGCATCTGAAGGACAGCCAAGTGTGGAAATGGTTAAACTTGTCATGCAAGTACGCTTTTTAAACAGCTAAATAATGTAAAGCGAGTCATTTCTAAGGCGCCTTTTTTCCCTTTCCTCTTGCAGTTGCACATAGCCAAAAATGATCAGGCCGAATTTGCATTTTGTGCAATGAAAAATGAACAATTTCATTACCCGTAAAAAGACCATTAAACTTGATTGATAAGGAATTTTACAGGCAATGAAAAGTAGCCCGTCAGTCATACTTGTTTTTAGGCAGAAGTATATCATTCATGAATTTGAATTTAAATGATGAAGTGAGCAGCTTACATCATATAAAATGACTTGAAAATAAGTTTCTCTGTATTCTATTTTTGCAGCTGGGCCCTGAGTTCCACTGCATGGATGTCAACAAAGAGGCTTAATTTTGCACTTTGGCAATCAAAAGGACTGTTGGAAAAGAAAACTTAGCACTCAGGTTGTCATCGTTTCAGGAAATTTCTCCCCTAGCTTGCAATTACCTAATGGATCAGCTTTAACAGGTTTAGATCAGTTAGATCTACCTTAGACCAGTTTGCACCAGTCTAAAATGGTTAAACTGGTTAAAACCATTTGATACTCAGGTAATTCTGGTCAAAACCCATCTAAACTGTTTTTAAACCTGTATGAATGGTCTAAAGCATTCCAATTAAGTCTAAACCAGTTCAAACTAGTTTTAAACCAGTCTAAACCAGTTCATGGGTTTGTCTTTCGAGAGACCTTGAATACCTCCCAGGAAATAAAACATTACAGTCTATCCATATGATGTTACTCTCTATACAAATGATATCCTCAGGTTCTCAGTAAATCCTGCCAGGAGATCCACAAGTCCTGTTTTCACCTGGATCTGGAGGGGTATGGAGCTCCTGCGAGACCCCAAAATTCACACATTTGCGTTGACCTTCTTGGGATGCTGAGTCCGGCACTCCTGTTGGTCATCTTTCCATTGTTTAAAAATCGTCAGCTGTCTCCAAATCCTTGGGTCCACATCGTAGTGTCACAAAAGCAAAATGGGTGTTTTCAGGGATCCAATGCTGACACTGTGCCTTGGACAGAGTGGCAGGCAGACAGGTGCAAGAGTATATTGAGGTCTTCTGGGAGAAACCTAAAGAGTAGAACTCAGCATTATAGATCAGAAATCTCCATCATACAGTCCCTCAATAGGGGCCTCCCCCACTGAACTGTGCACCATAGACAGAGTCTAAATCACACAAATTCCATAAAATGAAGGCACAGCCACTTGTGCTCCATCTGTACGTCACAAAGCGAGAACCCCTGTAGAGTGTGTGCGTGTGACACCCGAAATGGGGCCGCACCCCAACACGTCCGCAGACGTGTGGAGAGAAGGAAGTTGAGTGGAAGAGAGGAAAGGGCCTAGGTTGATGCTGGGTGAGGACAAGGGCGAGCAGTTTGCAGAGAAACAAAGACACAACGAGGTCAACCCCTGAAGCAATGAAAGAGAGAGGGAGAGAGAGAGAGAGACAGATCATATTGTGTCTCTGGGTCGTCCTTCAAGTGCAGGACAGAGGACTGTAAACAAGCCTCCTGGAAGCCAGCAATGCTGAACCATGAGCTGCAGGGAGTGAATTTTGTCCGGATTTTTCACTGTCAGCCCTGCCAGTTCTTCTCCACCAGATCCCTCATCTATAAGCCAACCATTGGTGCTTTGTTTGTTTACCTGGCAGCTGATCAACGGTCATGCAGATCCACTTAAAAAAGGTCAGACCAGGAGAGCTGGAGCCCAGGCATTCAAAATGACTAGAAGTAATTTAGTTCAGTGACGACAGAAAGTGGCCTTTTACGGGACATCGTCAAACTCAATGCAACATCAATCACATTGTTCTCTGCGGTCTGGTGTTGACGTGCGCGTTTTCAAAGAAACGTTCCTTCAGTCATTTAACACTAACACTAGAACTAAGACTATAGATTTTAACACCAATTGTCATTTTATTTTTCATGTTTCATTTGGGACTGAGGGGGTCTATTTATTTTGCAGGTATCTGTGTGTTTTCTGACTCTTTGAAATAAAGTTAACTATAGCGGGAATAAACATAAACAGAAATACACCGCCCAGACAAAAAAAAAAAGGTCGTACACTTCAGTCTTTCATTTGACCATCTTTGGCTTTGATTAAGGAGCATTCGTCGTGGCATTGTCTGGATGAGCTTATGCAATGTCTCAACATTTTTTTCATCCTAGATTTGATTTAACTTTTTCATCGAATCTTTTATTGACAATAGGAGAATCAAACCACTCCATAAAGTCTTCTCTACCACATCCCACAGGCACTCAATGTGGTTAAGGTCAGGAATCTGTGCTGGCCAGTTCATGTGTGAAAATGATTCTTCATGCTCCCTGAACCACTCTTTCACAATTTGAACCCAAAGAATCTTGGCATTCTTGCTCTGGAATACGCCCATGCTATCAGGGAAGAAAAAATCCAGTGATGAGATAACCTGGTCATTCAGTAGATTCAGATAGTCAGCTGATTTAATTTTATTGCTGCATATCTTTGCTGAGCCTAGACCAGACCGCTGGCTCTTAAGTACTGTATTTGCTTATTTAGATTAAAACGGTGACTTTTTTTTTTTTTTAACTGGGCAGTGTATGTTTCATGTTTCATCCTGTGATGTTCCAGGAAAATGTGAGTCAGACCAAACACGATAGACAGGCAGACAGACAGACACGTGTCGAAGAACACACTGAGACAATCAAAAATTATTCCCCACAAATAAGGCAAAAGATATAAACACATACAGACTGCTGATGGAAACAGAATCTTCTGACCCTCAGTCTCATAGGACATGATCAATAGACTACTTTAGGAGGACATTAGAAGTGCTGGCAGACATTTCTCTAGTGAAAACTCAAAAAGGAAAACCCAACTCAGCAATACAATAAAAATTTCTCTACTGATGTAGAAGAAGTCCCCAGAAATGTACATCATGGAAAGGCAAAGATGTATGCTTTCTGCAAAAATTGAGAAGAAGTTATTAATAGAACAGGATATTCACCAACTGTTATATTGACTATATTAAAGGACAATGGTGTCCGTGACCTACAGTTAATACAGGACTGGCAGAACATGATGTCCGTGACCTACAGTTAATACAGGACTGGCAGAACATGATGTCCGTGACCTACAGTTAATAGAGGACTGGCAGAACACGACGTCCGTGACCTACAGTTCATAGAGGACTGGTAGAACATGATGTCCGTGACCTACAGTTAATAGAGGACTGGTAGAACACTGTGTCCGTGACCTACAGTTAATAGAGGACCGGTAGAACATGATGTCCGTGACCTACAGTTCATAGAGGACCAGTAGAACATGATGTCCGTGACCTACAGTTCATAGAGGACCGGTAGAACACGGTGTCCGTGACCTACAGTTCATAGAGGACTGGTAGAACACTGTGTCCGTGACCGACAGTTCATAGAGGACTGGTAGAACACTGTGTCCGTGACCGACAGTTAATAGAGGACTGGTAGAACACTGTGTCCGTGACCTACAGTTAATAGAGGACTGGTAGAACACTGTGTCCGTGACCTACAGTTAATA
>JAACJT020001588.1:0-14581 GCA_009936485.2 Gymnarchus niloticus | reverse complement strand
GGAAGGGATGGAGGGGGGCGGTGGGAACGGAGAGCGGCCGGTGTGGGCATGTCATTACACAGGTACCAAAATTTAAGTACATATTCATTTTATGGAAAAATTACAGAATTATATTTGTTAAAATACAACGTACAACAAATTGGGTCTTTTCATTGCCGCCAAATTGGACAGATCACCAACAATATGTTGCAGATTCCTTTTTTTCCCCCCTATTTATTTTCACACCGCACTTGGAATTGGAAGCCATTATTAAAATTCAGGAAAAGAAAACCAAAGACAAATTTGAAACGGACATCTGAGGAACCAGGAAGCACACAGAAGACTAATATGACCAATAAACGACGCACAATAGGGTTATTTAATAATTCATGCTTGGATTCCCAGCGCAACACATTTAATCATCCTTACTGAAAAGGCTCAGAGACAGCAAGAAAGCTGAGGAAGAGCTGTGAACAGTAGGAGGAGAGAATATTCTGGTACAACATTTATTACAGACCCTTTGTGAATGTCTACCTCAGATATAGACACAGATGTAAATAGTCTGCAGCCAACTGTGGTAGTAAAACATGTAGTTCTGGTAGAGAAATGGCAAAGATTGGGGATAAGATTAACCGTCATTGCACCCAAAGTACACAAAACTAAGGCACTTTAATAGGAAAGCACATCACTAAACAGTCCATACAGATTTACAGTAAGAACTGTTACAGGTGAACCACGAACATCATTCTTATAGGAAATTCACAGGAGTAATCTATGGTCAAATACTGAAAAATACAAGTTCCCAAATGCATTTCTCAGTATTAACCAACATTAACATCTGATTAGCAGGAACATTTGTCCATTGTGATTTTCACTTATAACTGACTATCTATTCAAACAGCTGGTTTATTTAAAAAAAAATATCAGTATATTACTTAAACATTAAATTAATGGTAATAGCAAATAACAAGGTAACAGTAAATAAAGCTTGGAATAAATCTTAGCTGTTATTTTGACATTACCTCTTATGGAAATAACGTGACTTCACACAGGAAATGTAAGGTGACATGGCATGTACTGCATGGAGTTTGAATGTCTTAGAGTATGTAAACTTCGGGCCTCAACTTCATGAGCTGTGGCAAACCACCAAAAGATCAACTGACCCAGAAGCAGTTTTAACAGTATAAATAATCTCTTTCACTGTGCACTGCTCTCTTGCTGTACCAGCACTAATAAAAGCCTTTGATTAATTAAGTAGGAAAATTTGTAAGGCAACCATACTAAGAGTATCGAAAATGAAGCCTTTAGCATCGCATTTATAGACATGGGCAAGATTCCCACAACAGGCATTACTTGAAAATTGCCTGCCCTCAGATCTCGACAATGGAACGTGCAGAGAGGAGCGCCGAGGGCGTAGCAGCACCATTAAAGAAGGGAAAAGCCACCTGAGCAGAGACAGCAGTCACCCAAGTGGTGTACATCCAGCCGCCTGCGGAACCAAATGGAAAGTTCCCAATAGGTCACGTTAATCCTCCACCTCCAGCTGCCAAAGCCCTTCTCTACCGGGATCGAAGCACATCACTACTTTGGAAATGCATTAGATACCGGAGCCATTACAGGATTACGTATCTGGCTTCTAATCGCTTTATCGATTCAGGGTGACGTTACTGAAGAAATATGTCTTCTCCATTGTTGCAGGTGGGGACAGCGAAAGTGGATGTGTATCAAATATCTTTTTATAGTGCATGTACTCCCCCCACTATGTGCAGTACATTAGTTTCAGATGGATTTTAGAAGAGACCGATGAAGGACATGACAAGGTCATTTCATAGTCTCATCTGCTCCTGTATAGCTCTTCTCTCAAACAGGAATAGTCCTAATGTTCATATACTGATTTGCCATGAATCTAGGTGCAATCTGTAATATTGACAACATAACATATATATTGGTAAGATCTTCAGCTCCTCCACAGCACTTTTCATGTGTGTCTTCCAAATGGATTTAGTGATTTCAGACCCACCGTATTGCATTTTAAAGTCTGATTGAACACCTTATCTCTCCACTTCTAAGTCTTCACCATAGAAGCCCCATTACAAAGCAAAAAAACGACAACAAACTCGACTTCACTGAGTGTAAACAGATCTGGCTCTATACCACCTTCAGAAGCCAGCCACTTTCTGTAGTCACTCAGAGCTCCTGTTATGTCTGTTAAAATGGCCAGGCTTTTAATGTATGCTGGTCTGCTTGGATTTTATTGGTGCAAGTTAAGAAGGAAGAAAGCTATATTGAAATCATGTCAGTCATGACTATGCTATGATTCCTCTTTAGTGCCTAGAAAACCCCAGAGCAGATTATCTCAGCCACAGCAGACAATGCCTGTAATTACTGTGCGCTCAGGGTGATATGAAATATACCCCAAATTAAGGCATTAAATTAAAAAGGCCTGGATTAAGAACAGCGGAATTACATCCGCCATAACATACAAGGAAAAACAGACTCACAGTGTCCCATCAGTTCAGGAATTGCTACATAACAAGGAACAGATGAGGTTGGGTTTACACTACCTGATTTTTCCCTCCAATTTTAGCTCCAATTCACATCATAGCAAGTCAGCACTAGTCAGTCCTAGTCTGCCAGTCCCTGGAGAGTCGGAGTTGATGAGTCGGCACAGGACGTATTTGGTAATACAGCTTTAAGAGTGCAGACCATATGATAAGAACCAGAAGCCATGGAAAAATGACTTCATAGAGAAAATTTCATGTAACTGAATGAATTCAGCTGTCCTTTGTAGTCCCTGTTGCTAAATCACATATCTATATCAGGCAACCATTATTGCACATTTAAAGCATTCTTTGTCAAGCTGCCATTATGTGTTTTAAATGATTTATGTTTATTTTTGATACATGGTGGCTCAGAAGTAGACAGTCAACGAATAAAACCTTTAACGAAGGCCAGAATTAAGGAATGGCCTTGACTCCCACATTTGCACGCATGAAAGTCATCAGCCTTAATTAACGAGCACGAGAAACTGAAGGAGAGTGCAAGCAAGCAACACCCCCTGTAAAAACGCGTCTTCTGATCACAGTAAGAGGTACGCCTTAATTAGGGATGATTAGAGCAGAAGACATCAGAATCTGTGTTCTTGAAAAGAACACTTAAAAAAGAAACAAGAGTTAACTTTGAAAAGCATCCTAAAGGCCAGGATGTAACCTAAGGAGCTGGAAATTGCACACTTTACAGTATACTTCATAAGATTGTGGGATGTCATATTTGCAATGATGACAACAATAACTACAATGTCGTGTGTGCGAGTATGTGCATTGAGACCAGCTGCCCTGGTGTTCTGTGCTTCCTGGGATAGGCTCCAGCTCCACCATTAATAAGCAGAATTTGATAAGTAAGAGTGTAATGGGCTGATGAACAGACTGATAGTAAAAATTTCACTAATGATTCCCAGAATGCTTTGGACAGAAAAAGAACCACCATCCAGTAGCTATGGCCCAAACCCCACATCTGGTTGTTCCGTTCCAAGCAAATCTTATCCTGTTTCATAAGCACAATCTGCTGTGCCAAGACGCAGGCTTTGAAAATGATTCCCTATCGGTTGCTGCGTGAGACTATACTCGCTCAGTGATGCACCTAAAGCCATTTGATAACTGCAATGCCCTGCCCCCAGTTAAGTTCAGATGGATCACATAACACATGTTCTGAGATCCTTCCGGCCCAGGCCAATACCATATTGATTTTGTGTCTCCTCTATATCCATTAGAGGCCCACAATATCTTGTTGATGCTATTATTGCAACTCATACCACACAGTTGAGTGAGCAGTTCATCTCCGCACTGGAAGAGAATTAATTTTCTATTGTTTTTTATCTCCTATTCCTCTCACTGACTTAGAAAAATCCAGTTTAAATGGTGTGCATCATACACATATGCAGGGTCTTCCAAGTTATACAGGGGTAGGGGGGCAAAACCTTGCCTTTTTTAAGTAATCTTAATATAACACATAAGCTTTTTATATCTTTGTTAACTGAAGATAAAGTATACCCCAATACAGAATGTTACAACACTATCATTAGGTGTGGATAGGGTCATTCTTGATAGCTGTGATAAAGCAGAACTTTGAAGTAGTTACCTGGACTGTCATGTGATCTCCCCTGACAACCAATATGTGCAGTGTGAAGGCTAATTCTTAAGCCATTAGTTCAGCTTCTGAACCTATATGGTAAACGACACCATACGCACCTTTTGGCACAAAAATTATGGGGGAAGGAAGTGAAAAGGCCAAAAGGCATACCCTGGATGGGATGCTAGTCCATTGCTGTGTGAGCGCGCACACATGCGATGGCAATTGAGATACCAGTTAACCAAACTGTCAGACTGTGGGAGAAAACCAGAGCACCTGGTAGAAATGTACACAACACAGAGAGAACATACAGACTCCACACAAACAGCTGGGCTGGGATTCAAATTTCCAACCCATAAATTGTGCAGTAGAAGTGCTATCCACTTAGCCACAATCTCTCTCATTCATTTCCTGTAGTGTCACTCCATGTAAAACTGGAAGCACACAGATTGAGGCCACATCACCATCAAACAAAACATCGTGTGCATTTCGCATCCTGACAGAAGGAAACCAGACGCATGACCATATTTTCCGTTTCAGGTCCTACATTTACCTTTTTAGAGTGGACTTTTGGGTGGTAGGAGATTAGGCAGGTGTTGCTCAGGCCTCTGCTGTAAACACCTCAGCCCAGCAGGCCTTCACTCTGCCTTTCATGCACTCATGTCTTCTGAGGAAAGCACCATCAAGGGCCACCGGCATGGCGAGGTCCTCTGGAGGGCATGCTGCCGCAGACACGCATTTCGCACAGATGCGCAAGCTCAATGTGTCCGCTTCAGCTCTCTGTGGCTTCCAGGTAATGTAAAACCCAGGTGCACACCTGCATAGTATTGCTAATGTCAGAAATGTAGACAACCTAAGCGGCCCCTCCACTAGGGAACTCTCAGCACCCCCCACCCAAGGTCAGTTACAATCAATACCAGCTCACTGAGGCACTTCTGCACTTGCTCTTTCCTATCAGTATATCACTGCATGTCTGGCCTTTTCCAGCCATCTGTCAAATGTTTATCCTGTTTAGCGTTATGGGGGGCCTGAAGCCTGTCCTATACAGCATAGAGTACAAGGCAAGACTACACACTGAATGGCACGCCGGTCCATCATAGACCACACGGTCACTATAATATACCAATTCGCCTGACTGCATACCTTTGACTACCAGAGGAAATCAGAGCACCTGGAGGATTTGGCAATGAAGATACAATTAAAAGTCTGAACATCGTTACTTGGAAACAGTTCAAAATGTATGCTGGCAGCTGACTTTCAGTCAGTAGTTGCTGATGTTATTTGTTGCCTAAGGCTTACAGCCCAAATTATTTACATTGTATAAGGGTCCTGACATTAGTCTTGGGTGGTTGTTACACATTTATATCAGTACACCCCCACACTTGCCTGAACCAGCAGAAAAGCTTAGCATCTGGTCCTGCTCTAACTGGCGCTGGTCTATACTGCCACCTAGTGAAAAGAAGCAAAACTTCCAATTACTGATTCAGCTACACAGCCGTTAGATAAATATTCTTTGCATGCAAAACGGTTTTGCCTAAATGTTGATTACCTTTACAAATGCATGCCTTTATAATGTTTGAGTGTTTACTAAATTTAATTTAAATTAAATTCTTTTCTGGACGCATGTTCGATCATTTCATGATACGAGTTCTAAAGCACTTCAATGACTAATATATAGAACAATTAGAGAAATACTGAAAAATCTAAAAGGTAGGCTTAAAGACACATAAAACACGACTTTACCTGTAATGGAGGAGCATGTAATAAATCATTTAAAAAATAAAAAATTGAGACTCATTTAAGAACCTAGATTTTTTAAAGTGACTAGCAATACATTGCTAGACAGCTCACCTTATTTTTCACTCTGTTTGGATGGTTTCCCCTTATAGATTTTTTTTAATCTCAATGACAGCATCCATTAAACTTAATCATTTGACCTAAGATTGCTAAGTAAATAAACAAAAACAAACAATCAGAAAACTTGGGAAAGATGCTTAATTGAAGGTAGTATTGGAAAGATCAGTACGCTACTTGAAATATTTGTCAAGAAGATAAATCTGTCCAAAAAATGATGAATAATTATTCAGCTTTTAGTTATACTGGAGATGTAAAAACCCACATGTGCACACAGATGCAATTTAACATGCGTGTACATGCCCTAGGAGGTAAGCAATGCCAGTAGCCATTCTCACATTTATTCCTCAGTAATTAATTAAGCACTGATGTCCTGGCTCAAACACTCACAGAAGGAAATACAATGATGAAAATAACAAAAATTTAATCAATCCATAAAAGCTGTGTTTTTTTTACAGAACACAAGAAGCAGTATTAGTTTGTTTAGCATAAAATATTTCAGCCTCACACAAATTATTTCCTTGTTTTTTTTTCTCAAAAAGCATTATGCAAAAAATAATTGCAATATATTATGGGAAATATGATAGCCCTGTGAGTTCAAATATAAAATAAAAACACTTAGGAAAAATATTATTTCATGAAATTATTGTCCTTAAGATATATGAAAATATGTTTATGGACATCATGAAATATATTACTGCCGATCCCATTAAGGTGAAAAGTGGTGCAAAAGGCCATGTTTTAGCAGTATTAAAGATAAATTGATCAACATGACCATCTTGTTTGAAGGGGGACCTTTTTATGTAACCAAGCAAAATAGTCACATGTATTGATGGGACAAATAAGGCTTCAAAACCCATGGTGGGTGGAGTATCCGGAACTAATCAATCAGTGGTATATAGCCAGCTGCTATCGCCAGCATAGACTGGTTAGTTCAGGATGCTCCCACCCACCATTGGTTTTGAAGCCCCATTTCGCATTAACATTGATTGGATAGTTCAGGATGCTCCCACCCAAGCCTCATTTATCCTGTGTCTTTAAATAAACATGCCAATATATGTTTTTTATAATAACAATAAAATATATCCAAGACACAAAGTTTGTTGTAGATTCACCATACAAAAAGAATCTTTCTCGGACGTGTTATTATAGAAGAAGTCTGAGATACGTGGAATCTTCTCTTGTTGCCGTCCTGGTAGGAGAACACCTGAATGATTCCCTTCTTGTTGGAATGCTGGCACAACGGTTCTTCATTACAGCATTCTACAGGGAGAGACAACACATTACCACACCGACAGCATGTCCAGCCTGGAGCTGCTGAACAGCCATCCAAGACATACACATTCGTAAGGTACCTGCTCAGTCAGCTAACTAGGAATGAGCTGATCCATCAGCAGTGCAAATGACAAAGAGGGTTTGTTATATAACCATCAAACCATATTCATGACTAGACTTTAACATACTGCTTTTGCACTTTCCAGAGCTAACAGAAGGTTCTACTAACCAACAGCTGAATAAAAGAGATTAGTGTGGGCGTGGATACAGGTCAAAGCTTCCAAAAGATTGCAGGGGGAAATTCTGTCCCCTTTCAGCTGGCATGTGAATCTGGATGTTTGTAAGTCGGCTATATCGATAGCTAGGCTAAATTTGGCTCTGGGGGCGCCAGCCGGAAGCAGGTACCGGAGACTGGACCTCGAGTGAGCTGCAATGCCACACTGCCCCAGTAACACTTGTGTTGATAGCCTAGCGTAGCAGCCAGTGGAAACTCAGGGACATAATCCCACTAGGGACACCTCAGTGCTCAGCATCAGCACAAAGCAGAACAGTTCTGGAGTGAGATGAAGCTGCCCCAGGCTTGCATCCCTTGTGATGCACCTCTGCTGTGTTGGCCACACCGCAAAGTCCCCCTCACAAAGTGGGTAGGAGGGCTGTTTGTAAAGCCCAGCATGTTCCGTTGATCTACTGTACAGCCCGTAGTGCCAAGCGTGATTCCCTACTGACAGTGGATCTATCAAATGGCTAACTTAAGGATGTGTCTATAAATATGTATATGAATACAGCGATTCTAGGTCGGCCAAACATCAGTGAAATTAAAAAACAAAATCGATCCAACCACTAGAGGGCACCATTTCTCTACAGCTGCAGCAAGGGAGCATCTTTAAGAACCAAACCTAGCTGTATTTATTCAATTATCAAAATGAGCATTTACAACAAATCAGATTTAAAAAGCAGAAACTAGTATAGTTAGGAGATCAACTGAAATTAACCAAGGGCAAATGTCAGATGGACTCCTATGCTGAAAGGCACCCTGCGCCATGGTCCAGAGCAGGGGTCTGACTCTGCCTCTGTACACTCACCTGGCTCAGAGATGCTGTTGGCAGGAAGTTCAGAGTAGCACACAGGTGGGTTTCTTTTTCGGCAGCTTCTTTTCCACTGGCGTTTTCCTGTTTATTTGTCTGACCAGGTCAAAGAAGATCTGCAACGAATGAGCCAACTGCATTAATCTGTCAGGCTGAAGAGCCAATGATCTCTGGTCCACTTGGGTGATCATCTGACCTATACAGAAAAGGTCAACACTACAAAACTGCATTCATTCATCTAAATGCCACTGGAGGACATCCTGGAAGTCATTTCAGACATTGAAAGCTGTTTGGAATAGCAATAATACTTTAAAAATCACCAAAAAACAAAGCAATTCAATACACCCATTTTACATGGACATCTTGAATTGGATTTTGCTATTAATTTGTTGTGCGAATCATTCGCTAAATACACTTCCTGCTTCATTAAATCCTGTCAGCACACTTTTTGTTCACACAGCATATGACAAAAGGTTCTTAACCCCTCGATATGCACAGCCATCAGCGAAGGGCTCAGCAGTACTTACATTGAGAACATTGATCTTGGATTTCGCTGAGGATTCAAGAAAGGCACAGTGGTTCCACTGTCTGGCCAGGTTCTGGCCCTGTTCTTTGCCCACCACCCGCTCCTGCTCCAAGTCACACTTGTTGCCTACCAGGATCATGGGCACCTAATGAGGTACACCCAGGTTGTCAGTAAGAGGTAATGAGAGGAGGCTTCAATAACATAACATTCCAGCTGCCCAGAGAGGCCTGGTTTGAAGATTCTCTCAGCCCTGATGAACCTGTTTGCCAGGGGAGATTTAATACCCGGCCCTAAACTGCGATTCACAAACAGTTCAAATACACTAGACTACAAGTGTCAAACTCCATTCCAGGCGGGGCTGCTGTGGGTGCAGGTTTTAGTTCCAGGCAATTCCTGCTTTTAAGTGAACCCCCATTTCATTTGACCACACCCATATTACCATCATTCTACATTCACTCTATCAATCAATAACAGACCTGCAAGGGAGCTTGACTCTCAAAAGCTTGTCAAAAGACATTAAGTCAGGCCAATAAAAAAAGGTACAGAAGTCAGAAGGTCGCTACATGAACCAAGGCTCAGAAACCCCAAGACCATGAGCATGGCGAAGGGACCACGGTACAAGTGCAGCCTTTATGTGAGAGAGACAAGGCAAGACCAGGGTGAGGGGCAGTGAGAGAGACACAAGACAAGACAGCAAGGCAGCAAGAATGACAGGGGTTACATGCTCTCCTTTGATACCTCCAGCCCAAAGAGAGGAAGTGAGACAGGGCCGGACACAGGGCTGGAGACAGGCTTCCCTATGTTCAGTTGTTCCCATTCCATTAAAACAACAATACATTGTTCATGGACAGCTGCCGGTGAGGAAATTCAGGTTAAGCACCCTTCAGTGTCAGAGCTCCTGTGGAGTGCAGGCATGGCGACCCTTACGTGAACCCCACCACCCCACCACGGCACATTCTGCTCTGCCACATTTAACAAAGCATGACGTTCCCTTGAAAATTGGTTCCAATGCCACCAAAACACACGGGGCCCATCCCGGATGGCCTCTGCCCCACGTGGACCATCAGAATCCATCAAGGCTGGCCAAAAATGAGTTTCAGGTGAGAAGGCAAAAGTGACAGTCATAAGCTGAGAGATATACTAAGTTCACTGGGGGTGTGGGCGATGCTTGAGAGGAAAGTCTTACCGAGCCAACACTTGGAGGATGGCTTCTGTCAAATTGCCCCACTGACACCACACAGAGTCCACAGTCTGCCAGCATCAGAAAGACTGACACAAACCGACCTCAGAAAGGCCAGT
This sequence comes from Gymnarchus niloticus, assembly GCA_009936485.2. NCBI lineage: Eukaryota > Metazoa > Chordata > Actinopteri > Osteoglossiformes > Gymnarchidae > Gymnarchus > Gymnarchus niloticus. The sequence continues at coordinate 4,435 of JAACJT020001588.1, read as the reverse complement.
CCATCGGTGTGTCGGCCCCCCTCCCCATATTTGGGGTCTGCACCTGAGGTGGCTCAGTAGTTCTCTGGGTTTGCAGCAGGCGATTTGTCATGACATTCTGCTCCTGAGATTTCTAACACGGCCCCTCATCTGAGGATTAATGGCCCCCCATTCCCTAGCGAAAGATAAACAATTATTCCCAACTCCGGAGAAGGCCAATTCAAGTGATCCCTGCCAACTTGCCCAAATGCCCACCCATGAGGCATGTGAGACTAAAATCACGAGAACACATAGAAAGAGAACAGAAAAAGAGGAAAAACTGTCTCAGATGCTGCTCAAACGTCTGTGTGTTCTTTGGCACTGCTGCTTAATCTCCCTAGGGGTCCAGACTTCATAGCCACAGCAGAGTCATGATTAATCACGAAATTCACACATCTCAGATTAAGCAACATGAGCAGCAGCACTCACCAGCGCCTTGGAGACACTGGGCCAACTGACTGGGCCTGACCAAAACAGCAGCAACGGAACTGGCCCTCATTAATGTTAAGGTCTCCAGGGCAGAATAGATTGTACGCATGCATCACATGGCCTCATCTGAGTAGCCAGCAAGAGGCCACTTCAAAAGGGAGCATATATTAAAGCAGAGATATTGCTTAACTGAAAAAATATATACAAAAAAAAAAATTTTTAAAACCCCATTTAGAAGCTGTAATTATGACCCAGGATTACAGCTTAAGCACTGTTGGAGTCTTCAGGAACTTTACTGAAAGACTTAATGATGTGCGTTCACGTGTTGTCATTGTCATCTGGACAGGGTGGTATTAACTGGGAGCAAAGAGAAAGGACAGAAGCAAAACCACAAGTGCTGCTGGGTGCTGAGGAATTACAAGCATAAAGGAGAGGCAGAGGTGTGCTAGAACAGATACACAGGCAGAGGTGTGTTAGAACAGAGGCAGGGGCAGAGATGTGTTAGAACAGAGGCAGGGGTGCATTAGAACAGAGGCAGGGGCAGAGGTGTGTCAGAACAGAGGTGTGTTAGAACAGAGGCAGAGGTGCGTTAATACAGCAGTAGAGGTATATTAGAACAGAGGCAGGGGCGTGTTAGAACAGAGGCAGAGGTGCATTAGAAAAGAGGCAGGGGCAGAGGTGTGTTAATACAGCAGTAGAGGTGTGTTAGAACAGAGGCAGAGGTGTGCTGAAACAGAGGCATGTTAGAACAGAGGCAGCGGTGCATTAGAACAGAGACAGGGGCAGAGGCAGGGGTGCGTTAGAACAGAGGTATGATAGAACAGAGGCAGCAGTGCATTAGAACAGAGGGAGGGGCAGAGGTGTGTTAGAACAGAGGCAGGGGTGCATTAGAACAGAGGTGTGATAGAACAGAGGCACAGGTGTGATAGAACAGAGACAGAGGCAGAGGCCTGTTAGAATAAAGGCAGGGGTGCGTTATAACAGAGGCAAGGGCAGAGGTACTCACATCTTCTGTGTCCTTCACCCGCAGGATCTGTTCCCTCAGGTCTTGCAAGTCGTTGAACGTGGACTGTGCTGTAATGGAATAAACTAAAGCGAAACCCTGGCCATTCTTCATGTAAAGGTCCCTCATCGCTGTGAACTGTTCCTGGAGGTCAGAGGGTGGTGTCATTGTCAGAGCCAAATTGCCCAAGGCTGCGTGCCGGAAGACCAAAATGGATGCACCAAAAACCCAAGGAGTGGAGTGGACTCACTTACCGTGCCTGCCGTGTCCAGGATTTCAAGCATGCACTGTTGCCCGTCCACCTCCACTTGCTGTGTGAAAACGGGGGGCGTGGTGTGAAAAATGAACCTATTTAGTTTCCTGTGCATCTTGCAGAAAAATCAAGCCGGTCACAGTGACCTACCTTCCTGTACGAGTCTTCTATCGTGGGATCGTATTTTTCCACAAAGATACCCTGTACAAACTGGACCGTCTGTCAACAAGAAGGTGAGAAGCACAAAATGAACATGCGAGACATCAAACAACCAATAAGAAAAGCGAAGCCATGTCTTAATCGAACCAAGATGGCATCCGCAAACTGCCCCAATACAGTTAGAGCAAGGATAAGTGGTCTCTCAGGCAAAAAAACAAACAGATAAAGCTGACCACTTCAACTCAACCAGTGAACTGAGGCAGGGAGCTAAATTACAGGTCACACCAGAAATAGTTTCAGTTGCTGTCATCCTCTTTCTGTAACTTGGGTATTAACAGGAAACAAAACTAATTAAGCATGGAGTACAAGGGCAGACAGAAACAGAGCAAAGATGAAAACAGGACAGAGAGAAACACACACAAACACAGACAGAGACAGAGACACAGACACAGACAGTGAGAGAGAGGCACAGACAGATTGAGACACATGACTTTCAACCTGCAGGTGAGCTGCAAGTTACTGAGAAACGTGAGGAGGGGACAATGTAAGACGTTTGGGGCCAAGAGCTGAGAGTGTTGAGGACTTGTGGGTGGACAGGCCAGCACCGGGTCCATAAGCAGACTCAGATCAGGCAGTGGTCTCAACATGGCCAAGTGAGAGCGGTGACGGCGTGGCTGAAGAGTTCACTCACCAAGGCAGACTTGCCCACGCCTCCTGAGCCCAGCACCACTAGCTTGTATTCACGCATCGTGGAGGGGGGTCACGTCGCCAAACCACACAGCCGTCTGGAGGACAGCGAGAGAGAGAGAGAGAGACAGACAGACAGACAGACAGACAGACAGACAGACAGACACAGGACTTCAGACTCAACAGCAGCTAAGGTTTCAATCCATGACCTGAACACACCTTTTGGGATCCACCTTTCTACCAATGATCCGGCACATTCCGCTGGTTACACTTACCACTTACCATTCTGTCTTAATGATATGAATTAGGATGTCATCTAATGACCCTTGTCCATGTCTGTGATCGCTACATGGCTATAAAGTGATCAGACAGCATAGATGCAAGGCCCAAAAAGACCCCTCCCTCCACCCACACGCACCAAAAACGGCACTTTGACACCAGGGGTTATTAATAATGCACTGAGTTTTAACCCCGGCGCACTCAGCTCAGGAGGGACGGGAGCTCAGCAGACCCAAACACGCCGGTGGTCCGTGTGTGCACACAGACATGGATGGATTATCGTGTCAGCTTCAGCCAGGAGTCACCCAGAAATGGGAGTGCTCTTCACATTTCAAGCGCTAAGGAGGGGGGGATGTTAGCAGAAAAGCGAAAGACTGCATCACAAGGGAATGTGGAGCATATAAAACAACACTCAGCATCAAATGACAGGCCCAGACCTTTCTTTTGGATTTCTTATGATTATCTTATGAAGTGGGAAATGCAGGTTGGGTAAGGGGGGGTGGCCAATTATTGGCCTCGATGGAATTAAAACTGCTAGAGGTTACAGTCATACACTACAGCATAGCAGAATCATTTCACCATCGATAAGGCGTAAAATATAAGGGTTCAAAAGCGGGGGAAAGTGACCCGGTCCTGCAACACCCACCCGGTCAGACGAGGACCCACACCCACCCAGCCTCCAGAAGATTCCCTTTTTGGGGAAATGTGACAGACAACATGACAGGAGGGTGGAGGGGAGATGAGGAAAAAAACAAAAAGCCTGTGAGTGTGTGTGACCATATAAGGGCATGTCTCCTCTCCGGGTGCTGCACTCAACCTGCCTTCAGCATTAGACAACATCTTAAACACCCTTGACACACAAATAAGGAGTAGGGGGCCTGGGCCAGCATTCTCAAACAAAACTCTCCAGAAAAGCCACGCGATCCTGTGCTTAATTATGGCTCGTTCACCATGTACACACACACACACACACTCATGGTGACATCACAAAGAAAGTTTTTTTTTGGGAAACTAGGCATTCGTCTCCTTGAAAGGACAGAACGGGAGAATGGAGGAGGAGGAGGAGGAGGGATGGTGCGAATCTCAACATGACTGACTGAGACACGGATTAGGGGAGTGTCACTATGTAAAAAAAATTCCAAAGGCAAGAAATGAAACACATACAATGTCTCTAGGAGGCACACAGACACAGAGCTGCCCTCTCGCATCATACGCTCTTCGGCTCCAAAAGCGGCTCACTTACAGTCAGGGATGCATTCAGCCAACTTACAGACAAAACTGTCAGTTTCAGCTTCCAAAGCCCACATAATGAAATGAGTGAATCAGGGGAAAGAAATGCTGAACATTTCAGAGTTTCCAACTGGAAACTTTCCTCCACCCAGCACTCTGGGAACTGAAACAGAAATACTGAGTTCCTCCCTTCAGATAAAAAAGTGAGAACTTGATTTTACAGTAACAGAGTGATCAATCCCAGTGTGATCTCACAGTGCTGTGAAAAAGTATTTGCCCCCCCTCCTCAGTACTCACGTCTCCAAGCTTAAGCAACAACAACTTCATATTACCGTTTCCGATAAAAATAGGACGAATGTTTTGAAAGGAAAAAAAAT
>JAACJT020001587.1:0-14581 GCA_009936485.2 Gymnarchus niloticus | reverse complement strand
CCACCACCAACAAACCCACCCCTCCTCCGCCGCGCGCCTGCCGACTAGACAGAATGCTCGGCCTGCCGCCGAACCGCGCGGGGGGGGGCGGGGGGGGTGGGGGGTGGGGGGGGGGGGGGGGGGGGGGGGGGGGGGGGGTTAATCTGCAATGGAAAGACTCCTCATCTTTCTCTCTGGGAATTTCTGAAAGGCTGTACCATCACATCTCCTTTCCTTGGTTTGGTCCTGTTGTTGGAGTTACAATTTGGGTTATACCATTACCCCTCCTTTCCTTGGTATGGTCCAGTTGTTGGAATTACAATTTGGGTTATACCATTACCCCTCCTTTCCTTGGTTTGGTCATCTTTGGACTGTACCATTACCCGCTATGCATATTTATAACAAAATAACATTTAGATGCAATATCTATGCAAAGAAGGTGATTAAAAACTGGTTTTATAGTAGCGAGTCTAAAATACAGCCTTTAAAATCGACCGTAAATGATTACCATGTGTAACATTTTAAAGGGTGTATACACGACATGAGCCTGCTAAAAATACTGTTATCCACTTGCCTAATTTTACTATCTTCCATGCTGACTGTGCTTGTGGGACAGCTTTTTATAGTGCATTTATAAACGGCAATTAGGCACTGTGTATGCAGCTGTACACCCTCACCACGGCACCATCTAAAACAATCTGCCTTTGTTCTCCTCCGTCCCTTCGATTCCTGCAAAGATCTCGCGATGTGCACGGAAGCACGGTTGTACAGCTGGTGTCTGAGTAGCGTTTCTGCACGTTTCCCAGTCCAGTGCATGTCTGACGCGTCCGTCCAAATTATCGTTCGGCCACCTAATTTTAGAGCCCAGGTTAAATGCCGTCTCATCTCACAGTTCAAATGGTCTGTTTCATCACGTTTACCACTGGCTTCAAAATTTAAAATAAAATCTCAGCGTCACTAATGGCTACCTTCTCCTCTTTGTCACTAAAAGGATCCTTTGCCAGGACGGTGCAGGGATATAACGGTAAAACACAGTGCCAAGGCCCTCCATTTCCAGACAGACTAACATATCTCCTGTTCCACGGATTGAATGTTCCAGAATTGCAGCCAGAGTGATCAATCAACACAGTCCGTCAAAGCCCACGATTCCAAAGCTCACCTCGACATTGCAGTCATTCTTGGCCTGTCAGAGAAGAACTCGAGAATGGAAACTTTCCCGAGCTGGTTTCACTTCTAATGTCCTGATTATGTACTGACAGCGACTCTGAAGTGTCTGGAATCTGCGTCAATGAAACACAAGGTACTTTCAAGCCTAGTGACTAATTAGCTACATCTAATACACCCCCTGATCATGCAGTACCAAGTCTGTTATTCATAGGAACAAGTTCGGTCTTTTTGCATATAGAGCAATATTGACTAATAGATCTCACAGTAAAAACAGCACGTGGTACGGAGGAAGCTCTGTGTAGATAATACTGTTTTATTGTTGTCTACAGTACATAGCCAGGCTGGTTGAAACCAAGAGCTTGGAATGAGATCAAAACTACCGTCAGGGATAGTGGAACCAAGACAAAAATGAATATCACTGATTCCATGTTGCAGGAGCAACGGTGGGACCGATCAGCAGACAAAACGTGGGTCAGGTGGCTCCCTGCTGGTGCCCCACCAATGTGTCATTTTTGAATGACATTTAAAGTAAGCTGTGTTTTCCCAAAGTTACCTTATACCATATACAAGGTTCCCCCAGATTGTATGTGTGTGTTTCTGTTGTGTCTTGCTACCGGGCATGTTTGACATCAGTTTCTACTCGTGTACTTGTGAAATTTAGTTTCCCATAGTAACAGAAATGATGACGCCATCAGACCATCGAAGGGCATCAATCAGCCATTGAGACAGGCCTCTCCATATCTTTTTACTGACTGAAAAGGAGTTTTCCCTGCTGAGAAGGGAATGCAGGCCCCAGTTCTCCTACTCAAAGGCGATAATGAAACCTCTTGCTGTGAAGCAATGGGGGTCTCATGTAAATTGACCCTCTGCTGACCCCACTGCCATCCATCAGTTTTATCAGGACCCCTTAACGTGCTGCAGAGAAGATATGCCAACCTGCAATTGTCATTTGCGAGGTGGGGGGTGGGGGCGGGGGCATTTCCACTCAATGGGTCCCCGGCTGAGATCTGCCTGAATGGGCCCAGCACTTGACTATAGAACAGATCTTACATGAGTGGTTAGTGGCGTGGAGCTCTGGCTCATCTTTATAGGGTCGTCCTGCAGGGACAGTTTTCAAACAGACTCAGCTCAGGCAGAGGCACCTGTATGGAACCTTCTAGAACATTTACCTGCTGAGATATGTATTCAAGCTCTAACCGCCAGATGACCAGAGTTGTGAATACCTTCGACAGATGCTCTTCTCTGTGTACTGGACGAGCTTCTTAATTACATCTTAACGGGTTCAAGGTGCTTCAAAGAATGAAGTGCTACTGACATGTTTACAGTTATCTTGCTGTATATGACGTCTCATTTCCTCCCTGTTTAAATAGAGTCTGAAACTATGTAGGGACCGTTCTTCTAAAATCCTCCCATATGGCAATACGTGATAGATTCTACCAAGAACACCAGAAAATCTGGATGAGTTCATTCTCATCTCCTTGGTGGTTGTACATCGCGTGTGTGTGTGTGCGATTATCAATTTATATTATATTGTGGGGACAAAATATCCCCAGGAGATTAAAAAAACAGACATTTTTTACCTTCTGGGGACATTTGTCATGTCCCCACAAGGAAAAATTCATTTTATAAAAATCTGTGAAAGTAATCAAAAAACCAAAGGAGCCAAAAGTCTTGTATTTCCTTGGGTTACTTATGGTTAAGGTTAGGGCTGGGTAAGGGTTAGGGCTGTCATGTTTAGGATTAGGCCCATCGAAATGAATGGAAGGTCCCCACAAGTTTAGAAATACAAATGTGTCTGTGTTTACCCATGTGAGTCAGTTCTGTTCAGACTGGGTCTTTATGTGGCCATGAAGCAGAAGTTTGCCATCACTGGTTAGGCCCCTGGTTCCTATATATAGCAAGCAAAGGAATACAGCATGAACAATGGGATTTTCCCAACCAGCTAGCAGATTTTTCCCAGCAGAACATCCGAACCAAAGAAGCATGACGCTGAGAGATGTCAGATCTGACATCGAGCTACAGCTGCCTAAGTGAATCCCACTCGTTCTGTATCCAAACTCATTTAATGCCCTCATTGTTGAGGAATCCTTTCAAACGGCTTATTTTCCTCCCGGTTTCTCTATTACCATGTCCATCACTAGGCGCTATTTGTTGTCCTCTATGAAGCTTCACCACCCCGCCATTCACTTTCAGATTTCTCAAACCTGCGGGGAACAATGACAATATTATATTGTTCTCCCCCTGCCGCCCCCCCAAAGCAGAGGCTGGCCTCCTTTGTGTGCATTTCCACGCCCACTGACCCCCACTGGTACACAGTCATAGCTGCTCACTCCCCAAGTGTTTCAGCTTGCTGCAGTCCAAAAGCCTTCCATCAGCTTCTGCTCATCCTTCCCTGAAAAGCTTCCAGCAGATTCTTTGACTCTGCCTCACAGCTTCACCACAATATTAGGATATTATGGTGCTGTGGGCAGTGCTTTGATCTTCTGTGTCTCATGCCTCCTCGATCGGGTTAAATCGGTGTGAAGCTGCACTGCCCCCCCGTCCCGCATCTTTCAGGAATAACACGGATGTACCGTTAAAATTCCCAAGCCTTATGTCAAGGGAATCAGTCAGACAGCCAATTCTGTGTATTGTTGTGTAAAGCTAGCTTGTGGAAGTAAACATCACAGGCCACACGAAACTGGTGCAGACTATGCTGGAAAATAAATCCAAACAAACTTTTGAAATTCCACACTCTGCAAAATTTGTGTCCGAGGGAAACGCACTGCGATGGGACCAGAGGAGTTACTCTTCTCACTTCCTCGTAAGAAAACACAATCCTACCGGTGATGTCAGCCTGCTGAGAGGAAAGGCTAAGGCTTCCGATGCCACTAGAAAACTGAATACCAGGCCATCCATGTTTGGGAAGATAACATACGCAGCTGGCTCACTGAATGCATTCTGACGGCAGATAACACTTTGTCTAAGTTTAAAGGTATGTATGTACTGCACTGTTAGTAAATTCCTCCCACAGCCGAACACTTCCACCCAATGTAAAATCCAGCATGTGGCTAAGCAGTCCGCTCTAGGAAGCCACCTCTCTCCTTGGACTTGCATATGCAACCTTGTGGTCACAAGCATCGTCTCTTAATCAGTAACCAAGCAACACATTTCGCACCAGCACTCCAAACCTAATTAGCATTCCCACTCATTTAAAGAGCGGCTGTTGCTTGGAGTCGAGCTCATTTCCGTCAAACCTGAGAGTTCTGCTTTTACAGCTTCTCCCTCCTTTCCGTATTTCGTGATTTGCACTCCTGTGACTTTATCCACATGACAGACTGAAGCGCGATTTAATGACCTTAACAGCGATGGTGTTTATCTCACAAGACATACTCCAGCCTCCTTTACGTGTGCCTTTTAAATGTGCTTACTCACGTAGCGACGCTGGTGGGGGCCGGCACGAATTTCACGAGGAGAAAGTCAGCACAAACCACATCTATCAAAGATTTCACCTTGGCCTACATAAAAAAGAAGGACATCATTTTTCATTGCATATGATGGATTTTTGATGTTAAAGATACAGCTAATTTGGAATTATTAATCTTTTTGGCATATTGTTCTGTCTGAGTACTAGTTATTTTTTGTTCTTTCAATGAAGACCATTATCTAGCAAACAGTATGTCACAGTATGTGACAAATGTAATGATTAATAGATACTTTTTGCGATCAATTCCCATAGCTAAACATCTAAGCTGCACGCTATGCTAATTACAGAAGAATTCAGTTACAGTACTGGCAGGATTTTCGAATGTGCACTTCACGGTTTGTGATTGGTGTAAATAGGTTAACTGATTCGTATAAGAGCGAATCAGCATGAAGCCATTGGGCTGGATCTTTAGTCATCACTCTATATAAAAGATCCCACAGGCACAGTTTTCAATGTGGGTATTAATCAAGGAATCATTTATGCGCTGTAGTGTGTTGTTAGTTTGTGCTGGATCTGAAATAAAACTGTAGCCACTTCAGATAATTTGTGGATGCCTGCGGTGCCTTTATGATACAAAAGAATCTTGTCAGATTATTTTTGCAAAGTCATTGTTAATTCTGAGGTTAAGTTAGCTAATTAGTATCTAACGAGGACATCTGTTGGAACAAAAGCAGGTGTTAGCAACCCCTACCTGATACATTTGGATGCAAAAATGTGCAGGAAGATGGAAGCTCTGGATAAAATGGATCTTGCTAGAGGGAGATCATGTTGTTTCCATGTTTTTTTCCATGGCTAGTCCTGGTATTTATTTTGGCAATGCTGATTCGAGCAGTGGGTACATGTTCACAGTTAAGATGTTAATAATGCCTGAAGACTAATGAACTGACACCATTTACACAGTGTGTGTGGGATTTTTTTAAGCACTTGTGCCAATGTTGTCATATCAGTCTTTGGAGGTATTTTTTGGCCGATCCTTTAAACAGTCAAGTTCTGAACTTTCACTCCATCCAATTGGTTGTCCTGCCACAGGAAGCACATAACAGTACCTCATTTACTCCACCCCTTTGATTGTGCTGTCACAGGAAGCACATAATAGTACCTCATTTACTCCACCCCTTTGGTTGTGCTGTCACATGAAGTACGTAACACTACCTCATTTACTCCACCCCTTTGGTTGTGCTGTCACGGGAAGTACGTGACACTACCTCATTTACTCCACCCCTTTGGCTGTGCTGTCACATGAAGTATGTGACACTACCTCATTTACTCCACCCCTTTGGCTGTGCTGTCACATGAAGTATGTAACACTACCTCATTTACTCCACCCCTTTGGCTGTGCTGTCACAGGAAGTACGTGACACTACCTAATTTACTCCATCCCTTTGGCTGTGCTGTCACAGGAAGTACGTAACACTACCTCATTTACTCCACCCCTTTGGTTGTGCTGTCACGGAAAGTACCTAGTATTATCACTCTCCTTTGAGTTTCTTTGCTAGCTTTCTGAGAATCTGTTCAGGGAGCCTTTTTTTATTATTCTGATTGTGTTCTGTTAGATTCTAAGCCTCTTTGCATCTACACTAATGCTGTCCTGAAACCACATGGGACTCCTATTAATTTGTAATGTTAATTAGTACAGTAGTAGTACAGTAGCTAGGAATCACAGAAGTTAAAAAAGAGCAGTAATATAAACTGAAGTAATTTAATCCAAATGGAAAGGAAAAAAATAACATTGATGTTCAGTCTTCGTTGAACCAACTGGAGCTTGTACTGCCTGTTCTCTATAAGGAACATGAGATCATCTTGACATCATCGCTGTGCTCCCTTCAGGGGAGTGACCACCTAGCTGTAGGATCCTCTACTCACACAAGATCCTCTCTGCTGTGAGCCCCATACTACGCGGACGCGATCTGCACCCTGTTTGCCCGTATTTGTGTAAATGCATTCGAAGAGGCTATTTAACGACTCTGGGAGTGTTCGACGGCAGTTTGGCAAGGTGATGTCGTAGCCTTGAATTTAATAATCAGAGTGGTCACATTCTGACTTTTCTTGGGGCCTTATTATAAGCAACATATTGAGATGTCAGGGTAGGCAGGGTCAACAGCTCTAATTAAGGTGTATCAAGGCTGCAGGTTTGGGGGGTGTCTTCAGATACCATAAAAATATTTACCACACACAGAAACACTGAGGGTGGCACGTTGAACCGTGACCTCGTTCACGATGTTGCAAAATGATCTGAAGTTGTGGGCCCTTGGCAGAAACCCGTAAAGATGCATTATGAATTGAAAATGCCACCGAAAAATAATAAGGCAAAGTTGCGTCGTTAACATTTTGCAGTGTTTATTCCGCAATCAGCAGAGCACAATCAGAAGAGCGAGGCCGATGCATGCTCCGTTTTCACGTTACAATAGGTGAGAACGATTTTACTCTAATCAAGAAAAAGAGGCCAATTAAGTCTATATCAGCCTCAGCCATCTGTTACCACTGTTCTCCATTACTGTCCTCTAATCTGCTGGCAATTAGCTTATTCAGGTGTGGTTGTCATGTCTTCAGACGGTCATGTGATCACATTGCCCTGTTGTATCCTTATTGTATTGTATATGTCAGGTAGACAAACTGGGTCAAAGTGAATTTGACGAACAAGCTTCTTGACATTTAACCTTCCACTGCTCCCTCATCACGCACAGCGATGTCGCTGTCGTTTTCTACTGGCTAGCCATGAAACACGGAAGCGTAAATTTGCATGAAAAACAAGCTCAGTGGAAGGAGCCGGAATGGACACTTGGTTGACAGCAAGAATGAGGGTTACAGTTTACCGATCAGCCTGGCCCGGGCACCAGGCCTTCCCCGTGTGGCTGGCGGATTTCCGTGCGTGTAAATTGAGTGACGTGCAGCTCCAGCTTACCAGGAAAAGCCTCGTTTCACTGACAAACGATAGCCGGGGGGTAACTGACTATGGTTTTTTTCTCGTATTAATGCAACATGACAAATCGCTTTTCATGGGGGTTAACGTCCTGTTTCATTGCACTCTGATCTGAGGCGTTCTCTGGCAACAGACAAAATCCACCGTAAATACCGTTAAATTACTGTAGGAAACCAGTACAGCCCCAAAAGCATCACAGAGAAGACGTGAACAGCCTTCGTTAGCATGTTATGCAATGCATCCCACCTGTAAATATGTATCTTTCGTCAGCTTTATTCTTTGTGACATCTCATACGTCTAGCTGCTTTCTGAGATCTAGATCATGCAGGCAGAACAAACATGTCAATGACGGAGGATGGACAGGATCTCATTTTTATCTTTCCTAGGTTCCTCTATTCTTCATTTTTCCTCCATCCACGCAGAGCCGTACGATGGGCCTCCTATCCTTTTTTCAGCGTCTTTGATCGTTCTACTTGATGGTCCGGTTCGGCGTGTAGGATTTTATTGCCAGGGCAAAGAGTTTCTCTTGGATTCTGTGTGTGATCAGAGTCTTGAAATCAGCCGGGTTCGAAAACAAAAGCAGCCGGGCTCAAGCATGGGCACCGGGGTGCCGTGGGGAAGACGGACGGACGGCAGACGTGCCCGGACAGCGTGAGCTGCCGCTTTCAGCCACGTCGGCCGCAACCGACTGCTCCATAGTCATTAAGAGCGCCATGGGCAGTCTGAGCACGTCTGATGGCCCCCTTCTGCCTCCCAAGGCCGTGGGACGCGCATTTGCGACGCTGGCAGTGGCCGCCTCAGAGTAGTGGTGACACCAGGGGGTGATGTAGGGGGGCTGAGCTACTGTATGCATTTTTCAGAGAAAAGAAAGGCTCCACCGAGGCCCTTTCAGGGCGGTGTAACTAAAAGCGTGAGAACAGTCGGAGCGAGGCCCGGCAGACATTGTTTCCATCGAGATGAAAGACCACACCGCGCCAGCGCTGAGCCAGCCATTTGGGTGGAGGCAGAGAATGAAAGGCTCCCTTATTCCAGCCTCAAAAACCCTGAAGATCCTTCACCGTTGAGAGTCTGCAGACACTCCTGGGCCTGAATGGGGCCGAAGGATTTAAAGGGACAGGACAGGCATGTGGGGAGAGCTGAGTTGACTTCTGACCTGCCATCTTGATGCTTGATGGCCCATCACAGGGTGGAGATTGGCTGTTCGGCCTCAGGCCCAGACTTAATCTGACCCCGTCGGCGGTGCTCCAACATGGCCGTCAGAACTTCCGTCTAAGCCTTTGTAAGCCAAGGCCACAAAGCAGCTGTTAAAGGAGATAAGGAACTGCAGTAGGCAAGAGGGCAACCAGGCCGCAGGGACCATAAGCTGCAGAAATAAACGCTGACTCACACAGCGTCTATTAGATTCCATTCAGGAACCTGTGGTTATTTCCTCCACTCAGGCAGAAATACAATTTGTCATTAGATCGTGATTTCTTATTAGTGTGCTCATACACATATGACGTCCTGTTTCACGAGCCGTGTACGGATGAGTGGCGAGGCGACTCAGCGGGTAGCGATTCTGCCTCCCGTCTCCGGCTCGCCGTCCAGGGTGGGCACCTCGGTGTCCCACGTCCCCCGTGGGGTGAAGCCATCCTCATGCATTCAGGTGCCACGTCACCCTGATCTCCATTCATCATTTTCTTGAGGAACATTGATAGATGTGACTTGCAGCCGTTTGGCATTTGTTTGGACTTTAAATGTTAAATTATTCCGATGACACTGTCTGTGTGCAGTTTGTATGTTCTACCTGACGCCACCTATAGATGTACACTTAGGCGAATTGGTGTGTCCAGATTGCTGATTATTGTGTGTGTGTGAGAACCCTGCGATGGGCTGGCATCACATCCGTGGTAAATCTCACCCTTGTGCCCCATGCTACTTTGAACAGGCTCCAACCCCCCATCCCCAGAGGTCGGGACCAGAATAAGCAGTTGGTGATGGATGGATGGATGGATGGATGGATGGATGGATGGATGGATGGATGGATGGATGGATCACCCTTGATGGGAGGTGATTGCTTGGAAGAGAGCAAGCAACGTACCGTCTACTGTGGGGAAAAGACAGACGAAAGCTTTACACCCTGGAGTGTAGTACACTGAGCCAGACTCCTGTGATCTCATTAGTCACACTGAAACTTTCCTTCCATGTTTGACGTGACTCTTTCCTATTATTTCAAGTGTTTAATTACATAATGGAGTAAGTATGGATGTCTTGCATTAGAATTCGGATGTCAACAGATAATGACCAAAATGAAGGAATATACCATGGATGGCAGCCTTGCTTACCTGAGGGGTGGAGTCTTTCCTGTTTGCTTAAAAAATTTTGCTTCCTTCTTAGGCGGGAGTCCTGTTCTCAATAAACACAGAACAAGATCTTTGTGAATTATTTATTTTCTCATAATTTATCACTGGAATAAAGCGGAACTGAATGTGACATGTAGAAAATCTAGCTGCTAACCCGAGCTAATTAGCCTGACCTCTTAAATTTATCGTGTTTCACTATTTCAAAGCCACAGCCTGGATGTCTGGGGAGGTGGGTTATGTCAGCCGTGATCAGCTGAACGGGCCCCTCATGCAGCCTTCAAATCATTCCCTTGTGGGCGGGTTGTAGCTGTTTTATTTTTAATGAAAGGGTGAAGGTGAACGGTCATGTGGGATGTGTCAAGCGAACCCTGGAGAACGATATGTGATACCAACAGGAATATTTAAAGAGACATGCACACCAAATTAATCCTGCTTATTGCTAATTAGCACCATTCCCAACGCGGCAGCCCAAAAGCAGTTACTGCAACACCTAACATCCGGTTACTCTGCCTAATTGTCGTCTTCAATCTCATGGCTGAGACCACATCAGATATGAGTAAAAGAGAAGAGAGCCGCAATTCCCCACATGCACAACTGCGTGAGTCCACAGAATCTGCCCTTCCGTTGCCCCTCCCCCGGCATGGATGGAAATGTGACCTCGCCCTTCAACATCTGTCATAGCCTGTCGCGAGATGCTGCCTACCAAAATAGAGCTACGTTCTCCAGTGAAGACCTCGACCATCACATGCTCCAGACAGGACCCCAGCTGCCTTGGGGACATGCCTGCTCTGACGGGATGTCACGACTAACAAATGGCATGAATCCAATGGTATTTTCCTGGCCTGTGACCCGGAAAGAGCACCCTCCCAGAGGACTCAGCTCCTCCCCCTGAATGCAAACATCCCACAGGACATGTCCTTAGTCCAGTCTTGCTCTTCTCGGCAAGTCAAGAATTTATTTTGTGATAACATCAGAAACATTTCTTGAATGCAGTCTCTCTACTGCAGATGCACATGAAGCATTAACTGCAAACCCCAACTTCCACCGGACCCAAGTCGCAGGCTAACAAAGAAAAATTAATGAGAAAATAAAAGCTTTCCTAAATAGAAAGAAAAATGTTTACTTCACTGGACACAAGAATTACACAAAAGCCTAACCACTGTGGAAAAGCATCTAATTAATAATTAACCTGAGAAAACACTACCTGTCCGATTGTGAGGGCTACAGCCAAAGCATTAAGTCCAAATTATTCCAAACCATAACTCACTTCTCCCTGAATGCAAATAGTCCAGGAAGCTCCTCAGGCAGAGTCCACCCTGGAAACGACTGTACAGGGTCTGCACATTGCTCCAGGTCTCAATAAGATTGCGTGTTTGGCCACATTTTGAGGGTGCCGAAGGGTCTTCTGGTTCCGTGGTTTCAGATACATCAGATTCAGGATATTACTGAGAAACTGAGGAAAATACGAGCCCCATGCCACCTCGTTGGGGTTTTCTAGGCCATTCAGAAAACCGGATCATATCCTGAGCATATGCTCAAGCCAGGAATCAGTTGGCATCTACCCTGGTATCACCTGAAGCCTTTAGTAACTCAGACAAGACATAAGCGGTCACAAAAACATCACAGTTATCAGATGATGCCCCTGAGTACTGGGCTAATATTTTCATAACGTTCCTTTTAAGTTACAGACGGCATAATCAGTCAAACAGTTACCACGTTTGTAAAATTCTGCACTGTGTCTCTGTCCATCCGCTTTCACTCTGAGATGTGAGGATCTCCTTCGTTCTCTCAAAGAATGTCTAACAGTGAGTTCTGTTTGATGGCGTGATCATAGTCTCCAGGCCCAAAATCTGTACTGCCACCATGCTGCTATGACCGCAGAGCACTAACAGAAGGGCCGGGGTCCTGACACGTTCTGTCACCAAGGTTGACCAAAGGGAAAAGCATCACATCCCTAGCAGCAAAGCTCCTCAACCCAAACACACCTGCGTTCAAGGATTCTAGATACCCGAGCAAGACCAGAGGTCATCATGAACCAGCAGCAGAAAGGGTCATCTGCCAATCTGATGACATGTTGTTTACTTTACAAGTAAGATATCTCACAAGGGCTCTGCTAATCTGTGGAAGGATTATTAAAATATGACATATGTATGCTGTATTTAGCCAAGTGCATTCTGAATGTTCTGGAAGCTTCTTACTGTTTTATATTCACTACATATGAGACTTTAAACACTGGGACTGAGCATTACAATGGAGAAAATCCAACATTAATTGATCAGCTGACTTTTACTGTGTTGTTCCACTTGTCTTATCATTCTGTGGACTTAGCTCTTAACTCTTGATAACGTTTCCACTAATAGAGCCCAGATGACATTAACACAAGCCTCTATGCACTGCTGGATTGATAACTTGAGTATAGACGATCAATAACCCTTCATAATGGATGCCCGTGCCGATGTTCCCCCTTTCGGTTTTTATTGGCCTATAGACGTGAAAAGATCAAAACTGGATTTGTGCTTTTCTGGCATCATTCCCATAATAATCCTACAAATCCAACTGTCAGGCGCTTTCCCAGACTAGACTGAAATGAGTATGCTGACAGATCACCTATCACAAAGATCTTCCAGAAGAGAGCGGTTAAAAAAAAAACCCAGCACCCTGAGGAAGACTCCCACACCACTCGGTCGGTGAGTGAGGTGCCGGATGGTGACATGTGGACCCTGGCATTCTCCCCTGGCCCTCCCCCACTGGTCTGTAATTGTTCTAACCGCCTTTGATGTCTCTCCGGCGCCGATGGCCCCCAGACAACGATGTGTCCCCTTGTTGTCCCCTTTCATGTGTCCGGAGGCACACGAACAAAAAGTCCCTCGAGCAGGCCGTGAATCACCCTTTCTCCACATCTGGTCCCTGGGTGCTTGGGGGCCGGCGTCTTCAGGGGCATCCTAGCACAGCAGTCTGGCATCTGAGCAGCAGGTAAACATAACAAACAAATTAGCATAAGCCATTTTAGAATGGAATCACATCCAGTTTATACATAGATGTCCATGCATAATAAGACCCTACCGCTCAAAATATTTTATTAAATTGAAGGAATATATTTCTGTTCAGCCCTGCGACCCTGAATAGTTTGAAGGTGGATGGATAGATAGGTTTGTCAAAGTAGTAATGATGAACGGTTTTGTATGTTGATACTTTCCAGTATTATTTACATCACATTTTCTAATGGAGTCGCGTATTTCTGCCATGTATTTCTGCCGCGTATTTCTGCCACGTATTTTCAGTCCTGAGTTGCAAGTTCTGTGTGCTTCACTTGTTATTCGTGAACACGGACTATGCCAACCTTGTAGTTCTCTGGTAACCTCCAAAACGCCAGAGAGGCTCCCTCGATAATGCAATGGGGAAGAGGCATTCTCAGCTACCCTCCCTCTCCACGTTTCTGCTGAGCCTTCAGGTTCCTCCTGAAAGTCCTCTCTGGTCCGAGGTCCCACAGGGGAGGTGGTGGCTGGATGTCGAAGGTGCGGAGAGCAGATAAAGCATTTATACCTCCATGACGGACCATGAGCAACTGAGGTGATGAGAGTCACGTTCTCACCTGAGTCTGTGCACCAGTGCAGTTAGACTGTCCTCTAAAGAACACACTGGGAACCAGACAGAGGTGTGTGTGTGTGTGTGTGTGTGTGTGTGTGTGTGTGTGTGTGTGTGTGTGTGTGTGTGTGTGTGTGTGTGTGTGCGTGCATTAATGGCGTGCACACATCAGAAAGCTCTGGATACCGACCCTGAATGCTTGGCAGAGTAGGGTAAGTAGCAGAGGTCACGGTGAGCGAGGATCGCCGAAGCTTACAGTTGATCTAGCCGCAAAGAGGCCAGGTTGCCCAACGGGCGTGATGATGAGGACGGAGGAGGCCATTAAACTTCATGAAGCAGCAAGGATCATGTCCTCAGGAAAGTCCCGGCTCCACGAATGAATGCACCTCCTTGTCGTGTTAATGCGAGGGGACCCTGTGCAGCCGTGCAGCCAGGAACATCCAGGAGCCAAGCTGCAGGTCCAGGAGGGCAGCGTTAGGGTGTAGCTGACAGATTATTGCTCCTTTCGAAACGTTTGCCATGTTAATTTTTATCTTAAATTGGAATCATTCATCACACATTTAGTGTTGTGAATAAGTTGAAATATTACATTGCATTCTGGGGCATATTCATATCAAACACATGATCTTTTATTGTTTTCCTCCGATATTCATGCTCGGAGGAAACGGGTCAGTGGTTAAGATTCATTTTAGATTTAAACCTTTAGCAGATTGTGTCCACAGAACTTGTACCATGTAGCGTTTAAACTCCATCCCAAGTAGACAGATCTTCAGCAAGTCTTCGCCTGTGATCCAGTCACAGACACGTCACTCTGTTACCAGCAGTGCTTCTGAAGCTGCTGAGCCTTTCAGAAGATCTCCCGAAGGGTTCACCACCTTCCTCATTACCCCTCACCAAATATGCCACGAAAAAAAATATTGGATGGCACCTTGAGATTCCCCACATCACAGAACCCAACACTGACCCTGTTTTATCCTCTCAAGCCGATCGTTCTGTGGGTCTCGAGATTTGCTACCCCCCCCCTCCCCCCCCCCCCCCCCCCCACAGGACCCGGTCAGCTGTCTGAGTTCTCCGCGTCAGCGGGATGCAGGGTAATCCTTCACTGGTGAGGGACGAGTAAAA
>JAACJT020001586.1:0-14582 GCA_009936485.2 Gymnarchus niloticus | reverse complement strand
CACCAACAGGGAACATGACTAATTAACGGCACCCGCCCGCCCCTTATTTATAGGTGTGCTGACGCGAATTCCGCCCCCCCCCCACAAAAAAAAAAAATAAATTAAATAAATAAATAGATAAAATATATAAAAGGTGGCTGGTGGTTTGATTTTGAAACAGTGTGCATTTTTGTGCAGTTTCACAGATAATGTGGTACAGTAGCAGTATGTTAACTGCACCAGTGATGGTGTCCTGCTGTCTTGGCCAGGTATTTCTTCTCCCTCTGTATACTGCAGCTTTTGCCTCACCAAGTTGGCACAAAGTTGCTGTCCAACAATATTTATTACTTTACATTGTTGCGTAGCACGCAATGTTGAGTAAATGGCAGCTATTTTCTATCAAAAACCTAATGCAAAATCCCTTTGGATGAGGGAAAATATTAAGAACTTCTTCTTATTGAGACTGAGGAGTGGTGGAAAAGATTAATTTTAGTTCTTGGAACATCTCAAATGGATGTGTTCATTTGTTTATAAATGGCTCACTTTAGTGTCTGATTCTGTGATACAGTAGGAGCATGCAAAGGTCACAATTGTTCTTCAGTGGCCAAGTACATGTTCCTCCTATATCGTTGTGTGATAGGGATAAAGATTACGTGGATGGTAGTGACACAGTCCACTGCTATAGGTAATTCAGTTCGCTGATGTTCGCTTCTGATAACTCTGGATTTATGTGGTTCGGTGGATACATTCCCTTGCAGCAGTTAATTGCTTATGTGAAGCCGAGCTGCCGGTGTAAACATTGGTGTAACAGTTAGATAGATCTGATATGCCGCAGTTTCTCTGCCTGTGTGTTTCAGGGGACGGGCCCTGCTCAGGTCTTGTGTGTAAGGATGGCAGCTGTATTGGTAACAGTTCTCTTTGTGACAGGAGCGCTGACTGCCAAGATGGGTTGGATGAGGTTGTGGAGGATTGTGATAAGTGTCTCCAGAAATTGGCTTACCTTTAATATCCCTTCCAAAAGACTCTTATGATAGAATGGTATAATAAAAAAAAATATATATATTTTTGTGTAGACCACATTAGTGTATGTACTATCATCATTATTCATCATTTTCTTTCGGCTGTTCCCATCAGGGGTTGCCACAGTGGATCAACTGTCTTCATCTCCTCCTGTCCTCCGCATCCTGCTCTGTCACACCAACCACCTACATATCCTCTCTCACCACATCCATAAACCTCCTCTTTGGCCTTCCTCTTTTCCTCTTGCCTGGCAGCTCCATCCACAACATCCTTCTCCCAATATACCCAGCATCTTTCTTCTGCTCATGTTCAAACCAACGCAATCTTGTTTCTCTGGCTTTGTCTCCAAACTGTCCAACCTGAGCTGACCCTCTAATATACTCATTCCTAATCCTGTCCGTCTTCGTCACACCCAATGCAAATCTTAACATCTTTAACTCTGCCACCTCCAGCTCTGCCTCCTGTCTTTTCATCAGCCCATATAGCATAGCTGGTCTCGCTACCATCTTGTAGACATTCCCTTTCACTCTTGCTGGTAACTGTCTGTCACAAATCACTCCTGACACTCTTCTCCACCCTGCCTGCACTCTCTTTTCCGCACTCCCCATTACTCTGAACTGTTGACCCCAAGTATTTAAACTCATCACCCTTCGCCAACTCTACTCCCTGCATCCTCACCATTCTGCTGTCCTCCCTCTCGTTCACACACATGTATTCTCTCTTAGTCCTACTGACCTTCATTCCTCTCCTCTCTAGAGCATACGTCCACCTCTCCAGGGTCTCCTCAACATGCTCCCTCCTCTCACTACAGATCACAATGTTATTGGTGCATGTACTATGTCTATTCTTGAATGTATGTGTTGACATGCTTAATCTCCTGCATTTGGTTCTCCCAGGTCAAACAGATTGCAAGCAGGATGAGTTCCTCTGCAATAGTGGGCGATGTGTACCTGTCATCTCCCGCTGCAATGGCAGAGATGACTGCGGGGACAGAAGCGATGAGGCCTCATGCCACAGCTGCATGGATGGCTCCTTCCATTGCCTCCAGTCGGGAAGCTGTTTGCCCTGGGCTAAG
The DNA here is from genome assembly GCA_009936485.2 of Gymnarchus niloticus. Classification (NCBI taxonomy): domain Eukaryota; kingdom Metazoa; phylum Chordata; class Actinopteri; order Osteoglossiformes; family Gymnarchidae; genus Gymnarchus; species Gymnarchus niloticus. Next base: position 12,508 of record JAACJT020001586.1, on the reverse strand, counting down.
GTCTGTGATGGCAGCCCTGACTGCCCTGATGGTACCGATGAACTTGAAGGCTCATGCAGGCTGGCCCAGCGTGCCCCACACAACTGCCCGGAGTTCAGATGTTCGGATGGGCAGTGTATCCCGCATTCCTGGAGATGTGACCTTGCTCAGGACTGTACAGATGGGAGTGATGAGCTGGACTGTGGTGAGTGATGTCACTCTACCCTGTAGAACTTCTTCTAGTCAATTTGTTTTTTCCCTGCTTTGATGTAAGCAATGGTCATTACACCAGGCAAGCACCGCCCCCCACTTAGCATTGCTGCTATACAGATGGTGATGCAGACCCTCTCCCTGCTGTAGATCAGAATGAGTGCCTGGATAACAATGGGGGCTGCTCTCACCTGTGCATAGACAAGTCTTTGGGCTTTGTGTGTGACTGTCCAAGGGGCATGAGGCTGGTACAAGACACCCAGTGTGAGGGTAGGTACAATGGTCTCAACACTACCTTTGTGTCTATTTCAGCACATCTTGTCTTTAGACTTACTTTTGTCCATATAGTGTATCGGGACACCAGTTAATTGGGGGGGGTCCCGTATTTTGGGACTTGAGTAATTAAGCCATACTCATTGCTGAGACAGGTGTATAATTAAATGCACAGCCATGCAATCTCCAGCAAGAAACACTGGTGGCAGACTTGGTAATACTGAAGAGATCAGTGACCTTCAACCTTCCCAACAAGTCAGTATCTAATATCTGCCTTGCTTAAATGCAAGTGAACTGATTGTGATGTGGAAACTTCTATAAACAACAAGAATTCAGGTGTGATGTCATAGGCCGCGCAAAAAGAAAGAGACCTGATGATCCAACATCAACACCCAACCTCACTGATGCTGTTATGGTCAAATGGCAGCAAATCCCACCAACGATATTCAAACATTTAGCGTAATGCCTTTCGCAAAGTGGAGGCAAATGAGGACCAACTTCTTATTTATACCCTTGGTTTTGGAATGACATATTGCACAGGCAGGTGTCCCAATACTTCTGTCCATATAGTGCATGAAATGAGCCAACAGTTCTGGAATCTAACAAATGTTATAGCTAGAATTTTATACAGTGTGTGTCTAACGCTCTATTCTTTCTTTAGAAATTGATGAGTGTCTGGACTCTGACCTGTGCAGTCAGCTGTGCATCCATAAAAATGGGACCTTTACCTGTGACTGTCATTCAGGGTATTTTAAGAGGTCTAAAACTGGCCAGTGCAGGGCTGGAGGTAAGAGCCGGTTTTCATTTATCCATGGCTACTTATCTTGTATGTGGTAAGCCTAGACCCTATCCCATTCGTGGGGGCACCCTCGACCAAGTGCCCGTCTATCAGATGGCACTCGTACACCCATCCACAAATGGCGCACAATGGGCAATTTGGAGTGACCAATTCACATAACTGAATGTTTTTGGATAGTATGAGCTAATGGTTGCGCTCAAACCTCCATCTGGGTTGGTGAAAGGCCATGGTGCTATACACTATTCCACCATTCTGCCCCCGTTCTATTTTTGAAGGAGTTATTAAATTCAAAAGATCTGTTCTCATGTTTATTTATCAATTTGGCGGCAGCATTTTTTGAATGGGTGTCTTAAATAATTTGGCAAAATATTTGGCCCTATCCAAAATATGAATTCACTACTTTACTTCCATATAATTGGGTTGTGTGGGTAATATTATTTTTCACCCTGATGAACATCATATTCATTAAGTTTGCATGAATTTACAGGTGAAAACGCTTTGGTGGCCTTCAGCAGTGGAGGAGGTGTGCGGCAGATGGACATGGTTGGGGTGGAATACAGAGAGGTGGCGGGGGGCAATCTGGGCTTGGGTCCCCTGGCTGTTTTCACTGCAAACCGCACTTTGTACTGGGGGGATTCAAAGAAAGGTTCCATTTACATGTAAGCTTTTGAGAAATCACTTCAGCTTCAGAACTGGTGGATGCTTTAGAGTTTAGTGCAACCTGTGTCAGTGATCGAGTTACATGGGATTGTTTTGTCTGTTTGTTTTTTTTTTTGAGATCCAAGTTCCTTGTTTTTCTGCTCACTGAGTAGTTGAAAAGTGGATTGGAGTATTCTTTACTGAATACATATTTCTCTTAGGATTTCAATGAATGAGCCTTCCCCAGAGCCTGTCTTGCTGTTGGCTGGCCTTGGAGATGTTAGGGGGCTGGCAGTGGACTGGCTGCATTCACTTCTTTACTGGACTGACGCCAGCATGGGTTCAGTCAATGTGGCCCCGTTAGATGGACTGAGACATCGTCTCTTGATTGGTGGACTCTCAAACCCGACTGGGGTGGCTGTCGAGCCTTTGTCAGGGTAAGTTCCTTTAAGTATACCTGAGACACGGAGAATTTGTGTACCTCTTGGTGACTTTTGAAAACCATTCCAATCAACGATTCTCTAGCCTTCTGTTCTGGGCAGAAAGTGGTAGCTATGCCAGGATTGAGCGGGCTGGCATGGATGGAAAAGGAAGACTGGTGCTTGTTACTTCACTACTGAACAACCCTGTTGCAATCTCTCTGGGTGAGTTGTCTGGAATATCAGCTACAGACATCTATAAAGTCTCTGGCACAGAACACCACCTCTGGGCTATTATACTAAATATTTCAAATTTGTATCATTTGTTGTCTGGGAGAATGGGGCATGGAGCCTTGCAGATGTATAAGGAGTCTACTGTTGTGTCAAAATCTCTCCTTCAGACACTCCTCGGCGTTTATTGTACTGGGCGGACTCAGGGCTACGCACCATTTCACGTGTTGGATTTGATGGAAAACACCACAAAACAGTGCTGCAATCGAACGGGTACCTGGACCGGCCATTTGCACTGGCAGTATTCGAGGTATTCCACATTGCCCAGGAATAAGTATTGAGAGAGTCTACTGATCGGGTCTGAGCAGCTGGCCTCTTTGTTCTGGCTACCTTAAGGGGAACTGAAGGTTCATAATTGTCTTGTTTTTCCACACCACATTCCAGGGACAAGTATTCTGGACTGACCAGGAAACTCGCTCAGTGTGCAGTGCAGATAAGCACAATGGCAGTGTCTTCAAAGTCTTATTGTCCGACATACAATCGCTGGGTGGGCTTGTCGTCATTCACTCAGTCCTTCAGCAAGAGGGTGCGTCAGGTCCATAATGGTGTTTTGCACAGGCACTTATCAACATGATCAAATTTTTGCAGATCATTTAACTTTCCTTCTTGAATTTGTGGTGGTGTTGCAGGTCCTGCTGTTTGTGGCCATCCTGGGCAGTTGTGTCCCTTTCAGTGTGTGCCCAGGTTGTTTGGTACCAAATTACCTCATTTCTCTTGTTTGGAACTAAGAGGCAATCTAACTGAAGGTTGGTGTGTGATGTGCGGCATGAATATTTGTGTGATAATAATATTCTGAAGCCCCCCCCAAATGACCCTTCCCAACATGGACGCGCACACACACATATATAACCCCCCCCCCCCCCCCGAAGTCTGTGCAACCCCTAAGGTTCGTGCCCCCAGTAGAGAAACCACTGCTTTAATCAACAATTCCCCCCCCCTTTTAGCCTTAAACATGGTCAAATGTAAATAGTGTTTCAAATTTTTTAAAGCAAATATTTGAACTTGTAAATTTGACTTTTCAGTTGTCATGGAACTAAAAGTATGAGTCAAAATATTAACTTGGTAAAGAGTGATTTTTAAATTAGTTTTTGTTTTGCAAACAATTTTTTTTTTGTTTTTAGGCCAAGAGAAATCTGACCCAGTGCCAAGTGCGGCTTTTTATGATGCCACCTTCATACAGCTCATTTCATTAATCGGTGAGTTTCCTTTATGTCCATCCAGTCCTTCAGTTGGCTTTTCCGTCAATCATTATTTTAGATAGGAGTCCTGACAGAAACACAAGCCTATTATTCTGAACATTTCCAGGTTTAGATTGATGACTAGTTCAAATGGGAACTGTATCGTTTCCTGAGTCAGACAGATATTCTCCCACTATGAGGATGTTTTCTGCTCTGTTTTTGACCAGTGAGTTATGGCTCTAGCATGTCACGTAGCGATAGGTCCGATCCTGTATCATTATTGGTTCCGATATTGGCGTCGTTCACTTATCGGATATCAGACAGACAGTGCCGATCCACTTACCGATCCAGATTCCAGTCTGCAGCTTGCGCTGGACCATGAACTGGTCGTAATGAAACATAACGTTCAGTCTCAGTCTGTAACGTCTGCGTTCGATTATTCCTCTCCAAGTTGGAAGTCAGAGAAAAACGTCACTTTCACTATCCAACGCAGCATACACCTGTAATTGAGTGAGCAAATAACATCGGGTGTTGGTTTGACTAGAATGTCATTTGTTTGGAAATATTTTAGTCTGGAATCACCGAAAAGCAAGACAGCTACTTGTAATGTGTGCAAAGCCAGCGTGCCAAGGGGTGGAAGTAGTTGTGTCGTACAATACAACCAACTTAATCAAGCACCTGCAGAGGTTTCACATGAAAGAGTACCAAGAGTTCATGCTAGCCAACAGATACCACCAGGCAGCAGGTTGTCTTGTCATCATACTGACTGTAGTTCTGGGGGGGGTTAGGGGGGCACTAATCCAAGGTAGACACATTTACTGCTGAGGCATTGAAAGTACCCAAGTTTTATTCCTGTGGAAATAGAGGTGTTAAAATTCAGTAGTATACCTATTTTTGCAGCATAGGTGTTTTTTCTTTTTGGTATAGTGTCTTATTGGTATGTTTTCCCCCTTGGCACAGTAAAATTTGGGCATGATTTAATGTTAAACTTTGATTTCTAATAGGTGCTTTATGTCCAGAATTTTATCCCATTAACGTAGCTGGGGAGGGGGGGATCCATATAGTGGCATGCTGGTACCTGAACTGTTCATTATCAGTCGTCATCTCTTGTTAATGCAGTCTTGCTGAGTGTGCTCCTGGCGGCTTTAACTCTGTGGTGGTGCCGAGGAGAGTCCAGCCTCTCCATGAGCCTTGGTTTATTCACCAGCACCCCATTGAAAGAATCCCAGGATCCCCTCATGTCAGTCAGGATCTCCAAGATGTCTTTCCTCGAGGTCAGTGCTCCACACCGTTTGTGAAAATTCTATGTAGTGGTGTTAGTGGTAATCCTCTTCCTGTCACAAGCTTTCAAGTTTCCTAGTAATTCTGTACAGTGATACGTTGATCTTAACTGACTTAAACTGTGAATGTAGCTGTCTAATCTCTTTCCTTAGGATACCCAGCTAAAGGCGGATGAAGACTGGAATGACCCTGGTCGCCACGATGATGCCACCATCTGATGCTCCTGTTTTTGGCTGTCTTCTCTAATTTCTCTTCTGTTTTATGCATATTGTGTTGTGAGTACAGTAGGAGGATAGCATGAGTGAAAATGTCAGGATGGTCACGTCATGTAATTTTGGACTCTACTGTAATTTGGACGCTGACATTTGAGTGAGGATTTTTTTTTCTGTTTGTGGTTTCTGATTTTTGTTGAATCTGTCTGGGTGTTAGGCTGTTCTTTAGCCTTATTATATGCTGAACACGCAGAAGGCACATTGCTGGTGATTTGAGCCATGTGTGCATCTCCGTGTAGCATGTTCATCCCAATTACAGCCACTAGGTGGTGATAAGCGCAAACTTCATGGGAAGCAAAAAAGCATCTCCAGACTGGTGTTTTGAAATATTTCTGATGTAACACTTAAAAAGCTACGAGTAAACCACTGTACAAGTGCTTATTTCAGACCAAAAGTAAGCAGTCATAATGTTGACAATATGAATTGCTTCACAAAGGATATTTATTTAAAATGTCTAAATGTTTTGAACTACATGTATTATCATAAATTAGAAATGTTGTAAATCACTTTCAGGTTGCTTATCAGCTAGAGTGCAGTTCTATAGTAAAGTGTACAAACCAATGAGATATTTAAATGCTTAAATAAATCCTTGAATTTAATCTGTGTTTAAGACTACTGAATGCCTTGGTAGGTAATACTTCTGCACATTTCTTTGGAGGCATTAGACTTCTATTTTGAATCTGGCAAATGGGTTTTGAGATTTGTTTTGTATTACTGGTGGCGCTAGTGATGTCACATTTTGACATTAAGGCTCCGAAGCTTGTATCAAAGTCTGTGATGACACTTAAGTCTGGAGATCATCTTGTGAGTATGCCACTTGAACCACTTGGATTGTTCAGTCGGGCAGTAAATTGCATAACTGGTTTGGTTCAGTGGGCAGAGCATGGACATTTTTTGGAATACCACTTTCTAAAAGCCCAGAATCAATGCATTGTATGGTTTGTGGTGGAATGTGTGCCGTTCACTCATGGAGACATCCAGGAAGAGATCTAAACTATGGGAATATTATGAGGTGATTTCACCTAATAAAGTAAATGCAACATAGTTTAAAAATGTTGTGATATGCACTGTAGGATAAGAAATGTCATCGCAAGACTTGCATATTACCATTGAGCAATGAATAATGTAATTGTTGGTTTCACAAGTTCAATGGTTGTTGTGTCCTCAGCAGCTGGTGCTTAATAAAAAATAATGTCTGCCATGCTGAGACATTTATATGGCAAATCATGAACAACAGGGTATTGTTAACAACTAAGGTAGGCTTAAACATCACTGAAAAAGCCACAAACATGTCCACATAAACCCAAAGAAGTACCCAGAATGTTGACATATTATGCTTATAATTATAGTATATTCAGATTACTTATTTTTGACATTTATGGTGCAGTCATGTGCTTGAATAATTTAATTTTTTCCCTCATTACTTGACACTCAGTACGCCATAAGGATAGGATTTTTTTAATGCTTTCAGCTTTAAAATTGATTATCAACAACATTTAAAGCCAAATACTGTCTGTCTTAATATGCAACAAGCCATCAGAAGGTTTTGTGGTTTAATGAAACAAAAATACAATTCTTTAGCCTAAATGCCAAACGTTACGTGTGGAGAACCCAACACAACTCTACCCTGATTGTGAAGTAGGGCGGTGGCAGCATAATTCATGAAGATGTTTTTCATCTGCAGGGATGGGGGATTGTGTTGGGATCAAAGGAAGGATGAATGGATAGAGCGAAGTACAGGGGGATCCTGGATACAAACTTGAAGTGTGCAAAAAGACAATGAAAATGGGGGGAATTCATATTTCACCAGGTCAATGACCCAGAGCAGCCATGGAGTGGTTTGTAAAGAGCACGGTGGGTGTTCTGAAGTGGCCAAGATCCGACGTTTATGAAAATCTCTGGAGTGACTTGACGGTTGTTCTTAAAAACCAACTTGCATCTTCCAGCTTGAAAATTTGAGCATACAAGGTGAGAGAAGATCCAAAAATTAGTTTGCCAGCCTTGTAACTATTGTAGCTACCCTAAAAGATTGCAGGCTGTGTAGTTACTGCCAAAGTACTAACAAAGGGGGTGTTTTGCCATTTAAAATGTTTGTTCTTCTTTCAAATGAAAATTATTGCACTGCATTTGTATGGTTTGTTGTGTGCAATAATTCCATGAAATTTACAGACTAATGCAGGAAATGCAAAATCTTTGGGGTAAGGGGGTGTCTTCCTATTCTGTCCACTATATAAATGGTCTCATTATTCAACAGTTATGTGAAAAGCAGAAAATAAAAAAAAACATTAAGAGCAACCAAGACTTTCAAATTGTTTTTGTATTTTCCTTAATGCATTTTGCACTTTGGGCCATTTAAAGCACCCAGAATGGGTAGGTACTTGCTGTTCGCCTCACATGCTTATTGCTGATTGGTAACAGTGTGTGTCAGTCTTAGCGAATGCGGTAAAGACGTGCATAGAAATTAATTCCTGTGGGAATTAAGAAAAACAATTTCAATGTTTTGGTTTCTTCTAATATTTTTGTGTTTTCCATAATGTTGTGCTTTGGTTAATGTTTTTACATTTTCCTTAATCTGCTTTGGATTGTTGTGTCATGTCTCAACAGTTTTCTACAAGAAAAGGCAGGAATTTAAAATAGCTTCCATGCATGCAGTTAAACCTGATTTTCCCCAGACATCGAGATTTAACCCTTTGGGAGTGAAACAGTAGGTAAAGTAATAAAGGACTCATGTTTTATAAATCTACCATTTGTGTGAAAGTTAACTTTTGCAGTGTTTGTGGGTGAAAGACCGCCAGAAGTGTTTTTTTACTGGTAGAAACAGAGAGACAGTAAAGTGGAGTCAAAGATTCTGACGTGGAAGTAAGCTTGATTTATAACCAAACTAAGGCTTTGGCAGCTGTGGTGATTGTATTTGGATATGTAATCTAAATTGTCCACTTCAGTTTCACTAATCTAAGAAATGCTTTGCAGCTGCCGATGGGTATTTTTTGCACAGAAGTTAAATTAAAAAACAGTAAATACACTTGTCTGGAATAAGGAATTTCTGCCTTCTGAAAAGTGCAAGCATATTAAGAATGTCAAGTCATTGCCATGTAGGCTGCCAAGTTATTTTTGTGCATTTGTGCACATCAGGTATAGATGCACAAAGCAAAACATCTAAATGTCCAGCACTGTGCAAAAGTCTTGAGCCACCCTGTCATTTCTTTCTATTTTGCTAGGAAAATGGGACAATACGTAGAGTGATTTATTGCAACATCATCTGATCATCTGTAATCATCTGCACCTGTTTCTTCACTGGTTCATGCCTTAAGTTAGATGGCTTTGTTGTGCTTGAATGATTCATACGTAGGTCACTGTGTGGCTTAACAAACAAAAAACATTCCTCTGAAACTGGTCAGGTACAGACCAGTGTTTCAGGCCTGTCCAGCCTATAAGGAGACCCCAGGAGAGATCTCTCCACTGGTCTGGAATGCCTCAGTATTCAGCTGGAGGTGGTGGCTGCGGAAAGTGAGGTCTGGGCAATGCTACTTCAAGTGTTGTCCCCACGACATGGACTCAGATAAAGAGGTAGAGAATAAGTGAATAACTTGTATATGAACAAGCTGTATCAGTATGCACACGAAGAAAGGCAGTAATATGTCAATGAGCATGAATCATTGTGCTGAACCAGCAGAAATAAGTACTATTGAGGTCCTGTAATGAGTGAAAGTGTGAATACTGTGTGAAGTTTATTACTGCAACGCATTGACTGGCATGCTGTTAGTTAATGAATATGACCTGCAACAGATGGATGTCATTCATGGGTGTAACACTTGGAAAGCTAATTCCTGGCAGGAGTTAGCAATTGGGCAGCTGTGAAGTGAATGAGACCAATGAAAAGGTGCTGTAAAAACAAGGGGGCCATTTTTGCATTTTCAAAACAATGGCAGCGAGACATCGGATTCTGATGTTGAATCAGAGATGCCCATGTAACCAAGCTGTGCATCATCATGTGGTGCTTCATTGGACCACTTCACTAAACTCACTGGAGGTGTTTTATTGGGCATTCTTGCAGATTGTCACTGCATCTGTCTTTCCAGGGATTCTCTCTATCCATTCTTGCTCATGGACAACCAGGGCTCTTTCCACCTCCCTGTAGTGGAGCACTACAGTCATTTGCCTTGAACCTGTCTTTGGTCTGTCTGTCTGAAGTTCTGCTGCTTGCTTTTTGGCAGTACCTTCTGGACTTCTGTGCTAGAGCTGGGCTATGCTGCATAAGCATTTATCCCGTGTGCTGTTTCATCCCAGTACCTACCGTGAGATTGATATGTTCTTTTCCTCTGTTTGTTATCTCAAAATCCATCCATGTTCCAAAGTCTTTATCCTATGTCTGGCCAGGGGTCACAGAGTGGGGAGAACGCCTACAGAAGGCACACCAAGGAAAGACAGACAAAGACAAACCAGGAACAACTGACATTTCATGTCTGTGGACTGCATGAGGAAACCTGTGCAAAAGGGGCAAACTACACACATGGGATTCAAACCCCCAACCCTGCCAGTGTGAGGTAACAGTGTTAATCACTAAGCCACCGTGTCCACTACATCACACTGTAAGAACACAAATGACAAGGAACTTGTTTTGGTGCAAGTGGTGACATGAAATAAAATCAAGACAAACACACACAAAAAAAATTTTAAATAAGATACAAATGAAAGTATCACAGAAAATATTGCATTTAATAAGCACATACACTATTAAAATATGACGCAGCTAGAGTGCAAACTGCTTCGGGGGTAGATCCAGTTGTTATTAGGAGTATGCAAGTTTCTTCTTTTCGTAATTTTCTTCTGTTTTGCTACCTTGGTGACTGATTTTGTGTTTACTTATAAGTATAATATTACCGTGATGAACTTCTTTGTTTCTTAAGAGCTCCGTCGTAAGAAGACTCGGGAAATCAGTGTTAAAATCCTACTGGCGAAAATTTCGAGGTTCATACACGTCTAAACTTGTTTGTATCTCGCAAAAATTGATCGTTATCGGGAAACATGCCGATAACTCTGTAAATTTAAAATAACAGTGGTTTTTAACTGTAATGCAATGTTCTCTATGAGGGTTTGGAAATCATGCATGCAGTTAGCTATAAAAATAATGTAACCTTTCAGAAATTTGAGAAAAAAAAAAATGCTGTGCATCAAAAATAAGGAATAAATGTTCCTATACTTTTAGTGCTAGGCACCAGAATAGAGGTTAGTTTATTTTAGATTAGTTTAAAATAACTATTTATTGGGACAATATTTTGCCTGCTTTTGATAAGTGACAGTCACCTTACCGGTGTGACAACCCATAGCTTACATGCAAACCTGGCCATGGCTGTGTGAAGACTGTGAACACGTAGCAAGAGGCTCTGCCGGGTTGCGGTAATAGAGGCGTTTCCGAATGCGAGAGATTTCTGAGGTGCGTCGGCGGTCAGGCAGTCACGGTTAATCTCACCAGGTCGTCAGCAGGCGTCTCAGTGACAGGTAGGAAAAATATGTTTAAAAATTATAATCACTTACACAAGGAAAACTACGGGGTCGGAACTTCATTCCAGTTTTTTTTATTAAAAGCACAAAACAATGCAGACGAGGCTATGTAATTATCTTAGATTAGATTTCCTGATCTTTCCAGAATTACTGTCAGGTTAAAATTAGGTCAGCAGAGAGTTTTGTTGTAACTCATATTAAACTGCTTTTTACATTGATTATGATTATAATGAATTAGACGGACTGGAAAAGGTTTACTTCAGGTGCATTTCGTAGCCCAGTTGCATTTAGCCTTGCATGTATTTTGTATTATTTGAAATTTATTCCGAACAGTTCTGTTTTATTCCGTCCGTTCGCAAATAATCCAAGCGACCACCTGGTGTTTTATTAATGGTCTTTATAATCATCTTATAAGAGGGGCGAAGGTCAAAATACCGTGTGACTCCCTCTTTAGTGGCGGTAATAAATGACTTTAAAAAATTTAAGGTTATACAGTTCGGATTTCATCGTCAAGACGACAAGGAATGCAACAATATTAATTTACAGATTATCCATTACGTCACCACGGTGATAAAGAATTAAGAATACACTCAACAATGGTCAATTAAGCGTATTTAGGCTCCTACATTACCGGCCCCTAATTGTTATCAAGGTACTTGAAACAATTATTAAAAGTGTAAACTCAAACAGGAGCCTTTCAATTATCATAAACTTAATCATGAACTCAACTAACATCCAAATGTCACTTGCTAATATACTTCATCTTTGCAATTTTTCTTCTCTAGCTTCCATCTATCCATCAATTGTCCTCTGCTTCTTGAAGCAAACAGAGCTTTGTTATTGGTCGACAAAGCTCATTAGTCTTGGTCTTGACCTTTGGTTGTCGAACAAAACCTTTCCCATCTATGTTTTCTCCTTAGCATTGTTACTTCATCTCCAAAGTGTTGTCTCTGACAATATTTCACAATTTCCAATTCGGCATTATTCAAATCTTCACGTTATACCTTTTCCTTTGAAAGAATTTTTGAACTTGTCCATTTTGCGTTGAAGGTCTCGTTCCATTTCCGCTTTCCACTTCATGTCCGCCATGTTTAGTTCTTTTCGCTTTGTCTTCAGTTCCAACAGTATCTCTTTCCACTTAAGAATCCAAGCAACAGCACATTTCAGTTAAGGATTCATCATCTGATCCACAGAATCTTGCTGTTGCACTTGCATAGCATGTACTTGAGCAACTCGTTTAACCTCAGGGTCATCAACGTCTAACATTCCAGGGTCTGGATTCTTTGGCCAATCATTTTCTGGGTGATGCAAGAATTTTGGTCCAGAAAGCCAACTGTCATTCTTCAAAAAAGCCTCAACAGTCTGTACTCTTGAAACATAGTCTGCAGGGTTTAGTGTTGCATAAACATATCTCCGCTGTGAAGTGTGAGAATGTTTCAGGATCAAGGAGATTCTATTAGCTACAAAGGTCTTAAATCTGGTGCTTTCACTTCTCAGATACTTGAGCACCGCTGTGCTATTGGTCCAAAAAATCGAGTCATGAAGCTCCAGATCCAGTTCCCTTTTGAGTAGCTTGTCCATCTTGATCGCCACTGTAGCTGCAGTCAGTTCCATTCTTGGAATTGTTGGTGCCCTTATTGGTGCCACTCTTGACTTCGCAATCAT